>ML814232.1:112000-123037 GCA_009831015.1 Picea engelmannii | reverse complement strand
TGAGCTTGACTAACCAACTCATTGATCAATACCAATTGTCCTATGCTACTATTACCTTGATTACTTCCACCTACTAGAATTCCAATATTTCCACTACTATGACTTACATCGTGTACTATAGGAAAATACAAAACATAGTTTATACTAGAATATACCTTATGTGTCGCATGTTCTTGAGGAGTTATTAGATCTAGTCTAGGTATGACAGATTCTAGTAAACCTTCTTCAAGTTGGACAGGTTTCTCTTCTTGAAACAATTGGTGCACATCCATAATAATATCATCTAGTCAAATAACAACTTCAATTTCATTTGGATATTTGGTTTCAACATATTTCACAACATCTTCAGAGGTCATTTCTACATCATAAGTCTAGATGGTTACATCTACCTCCATTAAATCTATATCTTTTTCCTTTGACTCCATCAATACTCATTCACCCCAACTTCCTCTTAATGGGATTACTTCCATTACTATCCTTCTCTCCCTTCACCGGGAGTTGGCTAGCTCTCCTTTCCTTCTCAACTTTTGTAACTCCTATTTACTTTCACTACTACCTTCATAACTGATCTCCTTCTATAGTGTCTCACTCCTCTTTCTCATTGCTTGCAACTAGCCAACCTCCTAAGAAGTCTTTTATCCCTTGCACTATCCTATGAGTCACTACCTATATTACAACCTTCTTACATTATACAACTTAACACCACCACCACAACCAACACCCCCTAGTGTAAGGAAACTGTAGATTTTAACCTTGTACAATTAATTACTACAAATAGACTCTTAATAAAAGAAAAAAATATACAATGGCACACACACACATTACACAGATATTTTACCCTGGAAACCCAAACCGAGAATACCAACAACTTGTTTAGAGACACACATCTAATTTTGTATTCATCCTCATCTTCATTGTTTACAATATAATACATAGGATCCCGCATCATCCAAAACCCCTAATCCATTGAACCAAATTAATCTACAACCCTAATTCCTTAACCAAAATTAGAAAACCATCAGTGAAAATCGTGTGTCAAAACTCACTAAAAAGTAGATGCAAAAAAATACCATTTTTCAGGGGCTTTGCCCCCCCTCCTACAACCCCCATGTAACCCGCCTCCCCACGCACCTAGCACAACACAACACGTGGGTTTGTTCATGCAAATAATATAACACATACCCAACATTCTCCCACTTGTTGTTTTCTTTGCATACAGGGGATCATGGGATTACATAGTCAAAAATCCAAGGCAACAATTCCCATTGTTTCTCTACACCAAGAGAACTTCTCGGTTCTCACAGAATTTGTTAATGAATCTATAACATTATTCAAAGTGTCCACCTTCATCAACAACACATTCTTGTCTTCAACCATGTGTCTCACAAAGTGATATTGAACATCAATATGCTTTTTCTTTGAATGATAAGTTGGGTTCTTCACCGGGAATATGGCACTCTAACTGTCACAATCTATCCTTACAGCTTGTTATATCAAACCAATACCTAAACACAATCTTTTTAACCAAATTTCTTCCTTGATTTCATGCATGGATACCATGTATTCAACTTTTGTAGTTGAGAGTGCCACTACAACTTGTTTTTTTCTCATCCAATTGATTACTCCTCCAAACACGATAAACACATACCCACGTGTATATCTTATGTGACCTAGATATCCAACCCGGTATGCATCAACAAACACATGTATGTTCAACGCTCTGTCCAATTCTAGTCTTTCTTGGTAGAACAATCCATAACTAGTACTACCACACAAATATCTGAAAAACCCTCTTTATTGTTGTCCAATGCTCCGTCCCTGGTTAAGACATATACATGCTCAAAATTCCCACTGCATGTGCAATGTCTGGTCTAATATAGACCATTGCATACATCAAACTACCAACGAAACTGGCACATGGAACGTGGGACATGTCCTCTTCCTCTGCTTGTGTCTTAGTACACTGATTTGCAGATAATTTTACACCCACATGAATAGGAACCCTATCTAGTTTACATTCCTACATATTAGACCTAAGCAATATTGTATTGACATATTTCCTCTTATTTAACCAAAGTTTCTTATTTTCCGATCTCTTTTAATTTCCATGCCCAAAATGAAATTTGCACCACCAATATCCTTCATGTAAAATTTAGAGGACAACTGGCTTTTCACATCTTGGATAATCTCCTTGTCGTTTCCTATCAACAACATATCATCCACATACAAGACCAAATAAATAAGATGATCACCAACTAATTTGAAATACAAACAATGATCGTCTTTGCTCCTTGTGATGACAAGTCCCAACATATAAGTATCAATTTTTTTATACCACATCCTTAGTTATTTCTTTAACCCATCCAGGGACTCTTTCAACTTGAATACCAACTCTTTCTTTCCCTTCACTACAAAACCTTATGGCTGCTTCATGTAGATTTCTTCTTCCATATCTTCATGTATGAATGTTGTTTTCACATCCACCTATTCTACTTCAAAATTAAAAGCATTAGCAAGAGATAAAATAAATCTAAAATAAGTTATCTTAGCAACAAGAGAAAAAATTTCACCAAAGTCAATTCCCTCTACCCGGGAATAATATTTTTCTACTAACCGAGCTTTATATTTCTCCACTTTTCCTTCTGCATTCAACTTCTTCTTAAACACCTATTTTCTTCGAATGGGATTTCTTCCATTCAACAACTCCATTATATCCCAAGCCTCATTATTTTCCAATGCTTCCATTTCTTCCACCGTGGCCCTTTTCCATATTTTTCCATCTTCTGAATCCACTGCCTCCCTAACAGTTCTAGGATCATCATCAATAATAAACAAAGGAAAATTTGAATGGAAAAAAGGTGGAGTATACCTTTCTGGTTTCCCTCTTTCCCGAACCAATCTCCTCAATACTAGAGTATGGGGATCTTCTTCTTTTGGTTCTTGTTCTTCTATAGAATCTGATTCATTATCCTTCAATTCAAACTCTATTTTTTTGTTCTTCCTTCCTTGGTAGGACTTCATGTTTGACAACATCTTTGATTTATCTAAATACCACATCTATACTATACACTATCTTCTTGGTTGTTGGAGATACTTCACACACACCTATGATTTATTTTTCCTAAGGTTTTCCCTATGTTTATTAGTCATTATCCAATATCCTAAATTTTAGGGAGAATATTCCTCTAGGAGAATATTCTCTTCAGTTTTCACTTTAGTTTGATCAGTTGAGTGAAGTCTAGATGCTACATTGGGATTATCACCATGCAACATTGGGATCATCACCAGCTAATGTTAATTTTCCTTGGGATCATCACCAGACTAGAACATTACTCATGATTCCTTAATCTCCTCTTCACTTCACTATGTTTCAGTCAGTTAATTGAAGACTGATAGACTAGTTAACTCAAACTAGGTGGCAGTTCACTCACGTAACTTTCCAAGAGACTAGACTAGGTGGTAGTTTACTCCCATAATTGTTGGTGTGTGTCTAGGTCACTTTAGACCACCACTATGGCACGTTGGCTTCTCCTCGAGTGCGCATTGGTTGAGTTATACAGAGTATATCATGTGTAAATTATCATTCATTCATTTGGTTAATGAGAATTCTTCCATTCTTTCTCTCCTGCTTCTCTTTCTTCTATTTTCTCTACAACTGTGTATGTCAATTCTCAGCTAGATCTATTCTATTTAGGTTCAACACATTTACATTGGTTTCTAGGTTCCAAATCTTACAACCTTTCATACCATCTTTATAGCCAATAAAGATACACTTTTCAACATTTTTATCTAGCTTACTCCTATTTTCTTTTGGCACATGAACATAGGCATCACAACCAAATACCATCATGAGATGTGTAAGAGATTCTTTCTTACTAGTCGATACCTCGTTGGAGTCTTGCCATATAACATTGATGAGGTTGATTGATTGACCAGGTAACATGTAGTACACACTTCCTCTGCCCATAATTCTCTTCTTAGTATAATTCTCTACAAGAGCCTTAAATTCTTTGAATTTGTCGAAGACTTCAAATTTCTTCCCAATGAAATAAATCCATGTGTTCCTCAAGAATTCATCTATAAATGAGACATAGTACACAATTTTTTCCAGTGATGGAACCGACACCAGTCCAAACACATCATTGTGAACCAATTGGAAAATTGCCTTTTCCCTCGTAGCACTAGAGGAAAATCTTACATGATTATGCTTCCCATATAAGCAATGTTCATAGAAATCAAAATTCAGAGAGAAATTTGACATACCTTCAACCATACCTTTACCATGTAGTACTTTAAGGCCCTTATCTCCGATATGCCCCAGTCTTTGATGCCACAACATAGTCTTTTCTCCAAAGTTTGTAGGAGTTTTTTCTTCTTTAGTCTAATCTCAGGAACAATAGAACTTTTTCACCAGTCACTAATAGTGCATCCTAGTAGCTTGTATAGAGTTACAATTCAAACTCCCTTCAACAACACCATTTCTCCTCGAACCATCTTGTAGGTTTCCTTATCAAACATTTGTTTTACACCTACATTGTCCATCTTGTTTACATGAATCAAATTTATATCCAATCCTGGTATGTGTAGAACACGAGGGAGTGTTCTAATCCTACTATCCATGAGCTTGAACTTGACTTTTCCTTGTCCTATGATTTTGGTTGTTGATTCATCTTATAGAAAAATGTAACCTCCATCATACCTTTCATATTCGTCGAACCACTTCTTGTGGGGAGTCATACGAAACGATGCACCAGAGTCAACCAATGATGCCTCAAGATCTGCATGTGTGCTTGAATAATCCAAGTACACATCCCCTCCTTCATCCACAAAGATTTTTTCTTATGTAGAAGTAGCGTCATCAAATCCATTCCCTCTCTCAACAGTTTTAGATCTATGTTGTTTCTTATAATTCTCCTGTTTTCCAAATCTCCAGCATACGTTTACAAATTTACTGAGAGTTTTAGATCTTCCCCTAGATCTCCCACATGAGGAATTAGGTCTATTTGTTTCTTGGGGGAGTACTCTTACAAATAAGGCATCTGTGCTCTGTCTTTCCATGTTTTTCTGCCTCATCTCCTCAAACAAAAAGGATGAGACCACATCATCAAAACTTAAAGTAGTTGAATTACTACTTATGGCCACAACCAGACTATCCCACAAGTCTGGTAAAAATAACAGTAAATTGGTACATTTATCTTCATCAGAAATATTAATATCAACTGATCTGGATTGGATCATTATATTATTTTTCATCTATCTCAGTACTTCTGGGTGGAAAAATTGGAGGAATCAACTTGCAGGGCCATTTTGGCAGCTAGTCCAAATTTGGAAGTTTGGGTCCAAAAAACCGTCTGAAATATCTTGGATCCATTTTGAGGCATAAAATGACACTTTTTTGTGTTTCAAACCTTACAATGGATAAATGTTATATATTCTACACACTGATACCTTTCCAATAGTGCAGTAATCTCCTCAATTGGAGTTCATATGTGAAAGTTATTCCTCCCACAAGTTGAACTATTGTATTGATCACCATGGTGCGAGTGGATGCCACGTGAACCCCCATTACTTAATTTTGTGGGGCTAGCCACGTAGTGGATTTTATAGAAAAATACAAAAGGTCCAAACCTGATCACTAATTGAGGGATGAGGAAGTAAATACCCTAACCCTAGATTTCCATCAGGATATGTTAAATACTGGGCCACTAGGAGGAGAAGGGGTTTCATTCTATGTTATCGTATTTTGTTCCATACCAAAGCAAAACAACTAGGAGTGGGAAATTAGAGAGAATAACATAGAGGTTTAATGTTTTGTAGTAGCCTAACATGCCACATGTCTCAAGTAACTCCATAGAGAGTTCCTTCTCCTTTGTACTTGCATTATTTCCATACCAGAGAAAAGAGAGGAGAGCAATCTCACCTTCTAGCTAGGTTTTCTCCCGTAAGAGTTTCCCAAAGAAAATGTTTGTGTTATTTTGTGGATGGTGTGTGATTGTATTTTATTATTATTTTTTTTCTGCATTTTATCTATTTCATGCATAAGCATAAAATCAGTAACTAAAGATTATGGAATCTAAAGGAATTTAACCTCTACAGTGTAGATTTTCAGTTTTTTTTATTAGATTTGTTGTGAAGAACTATTCTAGTGGAATATCCACAATAGTTTACAGATCATATTGGTATCAAAGCATGCTTTATTTTTGGTATTTGTGGGAAGTTGTAGGATCTGGGAATCACCTTATAGAAAATTCATAGAAACTCTAGCCATGGTAGACGAGTCTATTCATAACAACCCTCGAGATCTAGTAGAAGAGAGATTTGAGAGGTTGGAAGCACAAGTCATTGATATCAACTGCAATATGAACCTCCTCATGGTGTCTCTTGTTGGGCTTCGGAAACTCACTCTTTTGTCATCATCTTTGCATTATTGCTAGCTATTTTTCATATGCCAAAATCCTCCTTTTTTTTCATAATAAACCCTTATTTTATCCCATCCTTGATACAAGATAACATCAGAGGTAAAAGTCTAAATCTTTTATTTATTTTGGTTATTTTGATGCAATATAGTTTAATTCATTGTTATTTTAAAGTAAGTTGCAAAATCTTTTGATTCTACAGCTACATAATTCTTTTAAGCACTAACTACTTTCTGTAGCATATTTGTTTAAACTCAAGGTTCGGGCTTCTTCCATAATGAATCCAAATTTATACCAGGTGCCAAAAATCAAAGTTGTGGTCAACCTAATTAGGTGGCAATGATGTGGCACAAGTGCACAACACAAAACTCCATCAAGATATCGATCTAAGGAACGAAATCACATGGAGAAATTCATGCATCCAGTCATGAATTTCTCCATGACATTTGTTGATATTTGATATTTTCCATATCATTGTAAATCTTAAACGCATATATAGTTGCAAGTTAATTGATCACATTCCTATGAAATCAGATCTGAAATGATCTTGATTAATTTTGTATAAATTCATACTTAGAACACTATAGAGGGCACCGTGGAAATAATAAGATATTGTACTCTTGATTTTTATCTAATACAAGTGTTGTTGGTTTTCATTGCGTCAATTATATGTTTGATTAAACTCATAGCTCGTATCTGCATAAGACTTTACCAGTAACATACAAGGATGCAGGAGGGGCACCTGTGACTAAGTTTGTTACTTTATTTCTCTGTTACTCTGTTTTCAAATTCCAAGATTCTATTTTTAGTTGTCCTTTTATTTTCTGCAATTGAGTCTTTTTTATAAATTTCATTTCTAATTTCAATTACAGTGTTGATTTCGATACGATCATTATTGAGTACTTTTGACTTTGGTGAACATAGCTAATTAGAAATATATGTATTTTGTGGAGTCAGTTGAAAATATCCATAAAGCTTATGAACAAATAATTAAATGAACTCTTGAGTACTATTGTAATTGAACAACACTAGCATTAGATTTTAATTTATTAAGTTTAGTTCTTTTTAAATTTTCAAAGTCAATTTAACTTTTCATTAGTTTACAAAACAAACTGGGAAATTTATGTAGTTCATGAAATCATGTTGATTACATTCATGAATCTAAGAGCTAAGGATTAAGTGATTGTCGACTTTTGAAATTGTTTTCTTTCATACTCTGTTTTAAATTCCACACTCTGTTTTCTTACAGAATATCACTTTGCTTTCTTGTTCACAAAAGATTTAGAATAATTTGGGAATCAACCTTCATTGCATTCATAATAACAAAAACTGTAAACCAAGTTTATGCACCTACAGTGCTGCATATTTCATAAGATTACAAACCTGAGTTGACGATTAAATGAATCAAGTTCCCACAATTGAATTTGATTGACAGCTCTAGCAAGAAATCTTAGACTGTTCAGAGATGATGAAGGATCTAATGCAAAGTTAAAATCAGAGGGGAAATTAGGATATCATGAAGACCTAGGAAAGGAGTCGCGCAAAGAATCTGAGAAAGAGTAGTTGAGTTCAAGTGTCATTAACCCTTCACAATCCCTATTCAAGATGGAACTGAAAGTGAATATAAATCCATAACAAGGTGAGAATGATGCACTAAAAATGAATCATTGGTTGCAACAAATAGAAGTTTATTTTAGAATTCACCATATAGATGAAGATAAGACGATTTCATTTGCTATATTGAAGTTAGATAGCCATGCTTTAACCTAGTGGGAAAGCCATACAAAAATAGTTAGGTTGGAGGGTGATCCACCAGTAACTAGGTAGGAGGACTTCAAAACCCTCGTCAAGTCTTAATTATACCAATCGGATATGTAGAGGACCAATGGATCCCATGGCACTACTTCAAGAAGAGGCAGGGGCGGTGTGTACAAGAGTACACCACTGAGTTCAGAAAGATGGCCATCATGCTAGGTATCTCTCCCAAGAACTAATATGTACTCCTAAACTATCTGGGAGGTTTACATAGTCATCTATGAAATTAGGTGATGCTCTTCAAGCCAAGGACAATGGATGAGGCATGTGTATAGGCACAATATCTAGAAAACATAGGCCATGAGAAAGGGAAACCAAGCGGTTCCAAGAAGAAAGAGAACCAAGAGGATTCAAAGGAGGGGAAGAAGAAGTGGAAAGGGGGAAAGGATAAGAAGATGGAAACCACTGCACATTGGCATAAGGATCCTAGGAACCATTGCAATATTTATGGTCACACCGACGAAAAAAGTGTTCGAAACTACATCCAGAGATGAACTCGAAGAACCACAAGAAGGACAAAAAGAAAAAGAACCTTCTAGCCACATATTCGAGAAATCAGGTTGAAAGTAGCTCTGATGTGGATGAAAAGATTGTCTAGACATTTGTGTAGAAGGAGGTGAATATGAGCAGCCTTCATCATCATGAAGAGAAGGAGATAACCAAGCTCTTCCACATTAAGATTTCGGTTAAGAAGATCAAGATAGAATCTATGTTTGACTCTGGTTCATAGGATAATATCATAGTAGTGGATCTGGACAAAACACTTAGATAGTAGGTTCATGATCATCCTATCCCCTATCCATTGGGTTGTATAAACAAGGTTTCAAGGATCAAAGTAACAAATTAGTGCAAGATGAAATTTGATGTAAGTGTTGATTTTCTAGATGAAGTAGAATTAGATGTAGTACCACAGGATGTATGCAGAGTAGCATTTGGAATACCCTACATGTATATGAGGGGTGGTATCTTCATGTAGAGATCCGACCATTATCTCCTCATAAAGGATGGGAAATCCTTCATCATCAATGCGCACAAAGGCAAATAAAAAATTTCACCAGCAAGTGCCAATCAAGCTAAGAAATTGATCGGTTCTAGCAAGAAATAAGTTTTACTTTTGTTAAGAGAAAATCAGTTGATGAGTCAATAATAGTAAAGGTATCCCTGGAGGTGTTTACTAAAGAGAAAAAACGTCAGTTGGAGTTTCTTCAGGTATATAGAGGAGTGTTCCAAGAGCCTAAAGGGATACCACCCAAGAGGGATGTAGAGCACGAAATATAGATATTTCCAGACTCCCCATTGCCGAATATTGGGTTATATAGACAGTCTATTCTAAAAGCAAATTAAGCGAATAAGTAGTTACAACATTTGTTGGAGTAGGGTGTGATTTGACCAAGCACCTCACCTTGTGGGTCACCTATCATAATTGTACAAAAGAAGGATGGGACTTGGCAAATGTGTATTGACTACAAGGCATTGAACACGATTACATTGAAGAATCAATGCCCTCTGCCCATGATCAATGAACCATTGGACCAACGTAGCATGCCAAGTACTTCACTAAGATGAATTTGAAATTGGGATATCACCATCTATCAGTCAAAGAAGAATATGCATGGAAGATTGCCTTCAAGACAAGGGAAGGTTTGTATGAGTGGTTGGGTATGCCATTCGGCTTATGCAACACACTAGCTACATTTATGATATTAATGAATGATGTTTTATGCCCTTATCTAGATTCATTTGTTATTGTCTATTTGGATGATATACTGGTTTATAGTGGTACCTGGGAGGAGCACATAACACATATTATATAGGTGTTAGAGACCCCTAAGAAGCACCAATTGATAGACAATCTCAAGAAATGTGAGTTTTCTCGACAGTATTTGGTGTATTTGGGGTATGTGATCGATGGAGGCAAGCTCAAGATAGATCATGCCAAGATGGAGGCCATCATGAAATAACCAGTTCCTACAAATTGCATAGAAGTTAGGAGATTTGTTGGGGCATCACATTACTTGCGGAAGTTCATAGATTCATTTTTAGCAATAGTTGCACCAATCCATGCAATGACATCGAGCAGTGATAGTTTACAATGGGAGAAGAATCAACACAAGGCCTTTGATGAGATGAAAAGAAAGATTATCCAAGCAATAGTGCTCATTCTACCAAACTTGCAGAAGCCCTTCGATGTAGAGACAAATGCAAGTGGGTATACCATGGGAGTAGTCCTGATGCAGGGAGAAAGGCCTATTTTCTATCATTATGAAGTATTTCATGGGGCAATCCTCAACTAACCTACCTACGACAAGTAGTTATATGCCTTGGTACAAGATATCAAAAAGTGGAAGCATTATCTGATGGGAAAGGAGACCATCATCCACACAGATCACCAATTGCTCTAGTATTTGTAGGCCTAAAGTAATTTATAGAAAACCGGGCACTACAAATGGATGGGGTTCTTACAACAGTTTCATTTGGTCATAAAGTATAAGAAGGGTAGCACAAACAAGTTGGAAGACATGCTTTCATGACCACCCACATCCAATATTACATATTTGGGAAATATGATGCACATGCAGCTTTTGACCCATGATGCATACATAGAAGCATACATAGAAGAAGAGGACTTCAAGGAGGTGTTTTAGTAGCTACAGAGCCAAATTCATATAGAATAAGGTGAAAACAAGGTGGACTATCATTTCCAAAATGGTCTACTCTACAATCTCAACAAGCTTTATATTGTCCCTAAAGGTGAACGACTATAGCTTATCATAGAGGCTCACACTTCCAAGGTTACAAGACATTT
>ML814232.1:94494-110980 GCA_009831015.1 Picea engelmannii | reverse complement strand
CCATATTAGATCTCATTTTCAAAATATTGATCACACTACCAACCTTCCTAACCTCTTAACTCAACAAAAGTATGGTGATCTTGGAAAGCTTCTCTTAATGCCTTTCGAGCACAGAAACAAAATTATAAAGAATCACAAGTAATCACTTACCCTCTTAAGGTCCAATAGACCAATTAGGTCCTAGTGGATGTTAATCATCATCATCATCATTAAAAGAAAATAAAATTGTTGAGAAGATAAGGTAGATCCATTTACAAGTACATGATATGCTAAAGAAGTCGCAAGAAAAGTACAAGGCTAGATATGATCAACACAGAACATAGAGAACATTCAGAGTGGGAGATAGAGTATGGTTACAGTTGAATAAGTAAATACTACAAGGTCCTGGTAAGAAGATCAAAGCTTTGTGGTATGGTCATTTTGAGGTAGTGAAAAAGGTGGTAGACAATTCCTACATATTCAATCTACCCCCATACATGCACATTTACTCTGCCATGAACATGGAGAATCTCAAACTCTATGAGCCTTCCATGTTGGATCAGGAGGAGGAGTAGGTCCTACCTTCCATAGAGGACTTAGCACCATATGCTCAAGCAGATTTGGAAGAGGACACAGTTTTGCAGAAGAGGTCCAAAACTACAAGACATGTGCAACATGACCTTTGGCAGATTAGGTTGAAAGGACAACTTCCAGGCAATGCAAAGTGGTACTCTAAGGAGAAGGTAGAGGAAAATTTTCCTCACCTCATTCAGTAAAGATTTTGGAGACCAAAATCCTCCCTAAAAGGGGAGGTATGATCCGGATTCGATCATTATATTATTTTTCATCTATCTCAATACATTTTGGGTGGAAAAATTGGAGGAATGACAACAATCCTTCCTCTAACAATATCTTGATCCAAAGGTGGATTTCTCACACTAGTCTACCTTGATCTCCCTTCTTAAACATCACCTTGGATATAGAAATGGATTGGTGATTTTTCGCAACAAACTTTGCAATATACCCATCCACAATGATGTCTACCCTGAATTATATAGCTTGTTTGATTTGGTGTTCAACCTATTCCAATGCAACAAGATTTGAAATAGTCCACTGAACAATCTTCTTTTGTCAATCCTTGTACTCTAGGGCTTCTGCAAGGCTCTTTGGCTACTTAACTCATAGGAAATTCATAATAGAATAATTCATAGTGATCCTTTAAAGATTCATCGTATAGGATAAACTATCTACACATCATTGGATCCCATCCGTGTAACTCAACTTCAAACAATACAAAATCTTCTATCCTTTGTTCCCACTAGTTCTCAACCCCATGCTTATAAATCCTTCTTCTCATCTTGCAAGTGTCTTCCTTTAAAGAAAAAGTCCCAACAACAAAACCATTTGTTGGTGTTTAATCAAGTTTCCAATAAAAGCTCCCATTCTAGTCTAGGTGTTCAGGCATTTTCAATCTTCCCAAAGGGAATAAGGTTTCGCCCAAAACATGATTGAGACTTTAAATGGACAATAATACATAGTGGGATGGATGTGAACTTGTATTCATTATTGATATATTAATCCCATAAGTTATACTTTTTGAAACAAGAATGACCAAAAGGGAAAAATAACCAAGTTCACAACCATAACCAAAAGCATATAAACATATTCCATAACAAAGCAAACACACTACAAATCTACTAACCATGAGCCATGGATAAGACATACCCAAATTTTTTAAGAAGGGGGGCAATCTTTCCTTATCCATTCATAATCATGTCTTACAATAGTGTTGCACAACAAGTATCATAGCATTCTTTACTCGGCATGAATCAATCTCCAACTAGTCACAACAAGAAAACCTAACAACTAAGTAACCAAAAAAGAGCATAACCCTTTCCCTTTAGCTTTGAAGATATTGTATACATGCATAGCTAGTTAAAGTTGACTATGACAAGTTCAATTACAAAATAGGATAAGGATGACTATGTCGATCCAGTATCTCAGTTGGCTCATTAATTTTTCTCCGCAACTCTTTGTCACTTGTAGCCAACTTGCTTCACATCTCTTTGATCCTCTTGCATGTCCTTTTCACCAATCTCTATGTTCCTTTATTGCACAATCCTATCCATCCAGTCTTTTGTAACTCTCGGAATGAAGGGGCCAACTTTAACAGCATGTACCATTGCACCCCCTTTTCTTTTGATCTTAAAATTGTAACATTTTTAAAACCATGGTCTTAATGGTTAGTGTTGTTGAAACTAAAATTGTAAAATAATTGAAAAGTGACAAGTGGCACCGACCTTTTTCCAAGTTTAAAATTGCAACATTTTTTAAACTATTGCTTAAAATATTGGTACTATTGGAAGTAAAACCATTAAATCAACCTTAACTTTGTCCACTCCTTTATGACGAATTTATCACTCCAAGCACATTACATTAAAAAACTTTAAAAATACATTTATGATTATGGTTTAGATCCATAAGGGTGATACCATCATTTTTTAATGTATTTTTTTAATTAAAAAAATGAAAATATGATTTAAGAAAAAGATTTTAAAAACATAAATAAAAGAGAATTAAAATAAAAAGATATTAAAAAAATGTATAGAAAAGAGAGGCAACTCTAAGAGTTACCACTACTCACCCTTGATCCTCCCTTTATTTATTTATTTTTAAATGAAAAAAAAAAATTGAAAAAATTTAAACACACACAAAAATTAAAAAAAAACTAATTTCAAAACAAAAATATGATTAGGAAAAAATAACACATATGAAAAATAAAAAATAAACATATTGGAGGGAGTTGGGGGAGATATTCTTGGAATTTCCCCCTCCATATATTAGGAATGTTATATTCTTTACAGTGGAAACTCAATCAATGAACTCTCTAGTCAAGGATGATCGATTGAATGGTTAAGTCAAGTCGATGTTCAATTCATAACTGATTGGATGGTCGATTGGTATCCGAATGGAAGACCAACTGGAAGACCGACTGGAGGTCGAAAGGCGGTCAACTAGATGGTCAACAAGTTAGTCGACTGAAGGTTGATTAGTAATCGACTAGTTCATAGACGACCGGTATTCGACCGGTGCTAAAAAACAACGACAGAATCACGAGATCACGTCCAATCATCTTCATGGATATGTAACCATTTTTGGCTCCATGAATTAGGGTTTTACAAGTAGAAGATGTCAATAAATAGTGCATTATGTAATATTGTTTGATTGTTGTCTAAGGTTACCCGGTAGGATAGTCATGAGTATGTAATGGTCTATTGGAATTATTGGCATTGATGTCAAATGATTAATGTATTCATTAATGTCATATTATGACATTTTAACACACATGACATTTCCAATATTTATTTATATGTATAGGTTTAAGAGTATATTAAAAAATGGGTACATTTGAAAAAGTAAAAAGTGAAATGGTGGTTTCAAACCCATGGGTTTGGGTATTTTCCCATGGTATTTGGAAAAATAAAATAAAAAAGGGGAATTGATTATTTAATTAATGGACATGTCCCTTCATGAAAGGTTATGAAAAAGTATAAAAAGAGAAAGTATGTGTATGTGAAAAATGAATGAGCAAATATTGAATATCATTCCAAAGGGGAAGAGTTGCGAAATAATTTTAGGGTCAGCTTGG
This sequence comes from Picea engelmannii, assembly GCA_009831015.1. Classification (NCBI taxonomy): domain Eukaryota; kingdom Viridiplantae; phylum Streptophyta; class Pinopsida; order Pinales; family Pinaceae; genus Picea; species Picea engelmannii. The sequence goes on along the minus strand of ML814232.1, from coordinate 107,352 downwards.
AATTTTCGCGATAACTTATTTTCTGGGATGTTTCAGACCTTGAAATTTTAAAAGGTGGAGTAGACATTTTGTTAGGGACCTAACCACTCACATAGGTAGAACAATGTATTTCGATGTAATAAAGGTCAATATTAATAAGGCCTTGCAATAAAGTAGAATAAGTCGAATGTAAGAAGACCTAATAGAAGCTTTCGCTTCTAGAAGGATCTTCCTCTAGATGGTTCTATTGATAGACATATTTAGTATAAATAGGAGTTGAGGGTATGAGAACCCTAGCTTGGATATTATTGTAATAGAGCTCTGCTCGACTGGAGGTTGCCCCCTTGAAGAGGCCCGTGAACATCGCTATCAGTAATCGAAGTGCTCTTCCTGGTGTTATTTTGTTATCATTTTAGTATTATTGTGGTGTTATTCTGGTTATATTGTTGTTCATCTGCCATTTCTAGCATTTTATTTATGTTCTGCATACCTTTTATATTTGGAATATTACAAGTGGTATTAGAGCACTTTCCTTGGCAGAAAATTGTGGGTTAATTTGTTTTTAGGGTAGAGACGTATTCTGGCATCTTTAAGCCACAGAGATATGTCGTTACATGCATAAACCCACGGTTGAGGGATTCATACACACGGGAAATACAGGTGGTTCTTAAGCGCACATCTGTTGGCCACCCTTGTAACCCCTGTTGGTACCCCTTCAAGTGGTAGCGCATCAGACAACACCTATGTACGGATCGGCCTAGATTTCCTGAAGCCCTCTTTAGATAAACCGATCGGCTACTTGACTAATATAGTGCCACCGAGAACAACACTCGGGAAAATACTCTCTAGTACCTGGGTAGTTGGGTAGTATGGCTAAGGGAACGGTCTAGACTCCTTAGTTAGTGCCCTGAGATATTGGGCCGAGTACTACTATTGGACCCCACACGTATATGAGAGAGCTATAGCACGGGGCAAACCCTTGTCTGTAGAACCCTTGAATACCTAACCCTTGGGGATGGAAACAAAAAAATTAAAATAGACAAGATCTATTGCCACACAATTGTGTTCAGGTTGCCAAATCACTACACATTTCTTCCTGGTTAAGCATTTGGGCATTTCACCACTGCAGTATTCTTCAAATCGAAGTATAACTCCGCAGGTGTAAACTAAAAAAAAAAAAAAAAAAAACGTCTGGAAATTTTTGCACCATTATTTGAGACCTATTCCATTGGATTTATCTCTTCACCCTTATCATATTCATACATATCATTTTTCAGAAACAATTTTGACCCCACCTGCCCTGTTTCGGTTCCCTCATCATCATGGCCCATACCCGTAGCCAATACTTGGAAGCTCGCCTCAATACCTTGCAATCTAATTTCACAGAGACCCAACAAGAAGTGAAACAGATCAGTGCCAATGTTGCCGCCATAAATACAACCATGCAGTCGTCCATCGCCGCCTCAATTGAGGAACTCAGACAAGACATGACTACCTAGCTTGAATCTGTCATTTCGATGATCTGCACCAAGTTGCATATCCCTGCAGATAACCCTTTATTTGACCCACCTCCACATACCGAAGTTGAAACTTCCTCTCATTCCCATAATTCTCAGCCCCATCACTTTCAGCATGACCTAAGCCTTCCGCGGGTGGATGTGACCAAATTTGATGGCTCGGATCCCACTGCTTGGGTAACCCAAATGAAACATTATTTCTCTTTATACGGTATTACAGATGACTTGGCCAAACTCCAGTATGGTGTTCTCCATTTAGATTAAGAACATTGGCAATGGTGGCAATGGAGAAAAAATTATTGTCAAGGGTATATTGCTTGGACACACTTTGTAGCAGAGATTTATGAACACTTTGACACTGAAACCAACCATTTAGAAAATTTGACAAAGTTGAAACAATCCAGAATAGTGGATAGCTGCTTTTGAGCGCCTAGCTTTTCGGACAGAGGGCATGTTTGATGCCTTTTTCCAAGAATGTTTTATCAGTGGCCTTAAGAATGAGATTCGTGCCCATGACCTCATGGCTCGACCTGATAGTTGGGTGGAGGCTACTAAAAGATCCAAAGAAACACAACAAGTTGTATATTCTCAAAACCAGAAACCCTCCTTTATTCCTTGCACTAAACCAGTAAATCCCACTACTCCCTCTGCTCCACTAAAGATCCAAAAATTGACCAGGGTTGAAATGGCTAAACGCCAACTCAAAGGCCTTTGTTATAATTGTGATGACAGATATTTTCTAGGCCACAAGTGTAAGGAACAAAATATTTTATGGCCATCTCGGAGGATGTTTCGGAAGAGGATGTTGAAACTCCTCTTGTGTCTGAGTCACCTTAAACCATGATCATAACCCCTCCCTCAGACCCTCCCGAAGTAGAACCAGTCATTTCCCTAAATGCTCTCACTGGTTTCTCTGCTCCCCAAACCCTCAAGCTAATTGGTTACATCAAGCATAGGAAGGTCATCATTCTGGTTGATAGTGGCAGCACCCATAATTTTATCCATCACCACATTGCCCAAGAAACTCATTGCTATATCGATGTAGTCAATAATTTCCAAATCATGATTGCCAATGGAGGCTCCATGAAATGTGGAGGGTGTTGTGATAATGTATGGCTCCATGAAATGTGGAGGGTGTTGTGAAAATGTGTGTCTCCAAATTGGTGACTACCACCTGAAATATCATATGTTTGCTATCGACATGGGCGGTTGTGACATTGTGTTGGGTGCAGACTGGCTAAGGACTTTGGGTCCCATTCTCATGGATTTCAAGGAATTAACCATGCAATTCAACTAAGAGGGTCAAAAATATAAGTTCCAAGGCATCATCGTCGATTCACCGGAGATCATTAGTTCCCATCGCATGGAAAAGCTGCTCAAAAAAGGTCATTCTAGCATTATTGCCCAACTCCATGCCATACAGGCAACTGAGACACCCTTTGTGCCGCAAGACCTCCAATCCATCCTCTCTAAACATCAAGTGGTCTTTTACACTCCCCAAGGACTCCCGCCTTCCCATGGTGTTCATGATCATTCCATTCCCCTTATCCCATGAAGCCTCCCTCCCAATATTCGTCCCTGTTGTCACCCCTTTTCCCCAAAAAAATGAAATTGATAAAATGGTTCAAGAATTTCTTAACGCAGGTGTTATCTGTCCTAGTACGAGCCCCTACTCTTCTCTTGTGGTCATGGTCCTGAAGAAATAAGGTTCTTGGAGCATGTGTCCTGACTTTCGCGCCCTCAAAGAACTCACAATTAAAGACAAATTTCCCATTCATGTCATTGATGACCTCTTGGATGAATTGAGTGGCGCCTAGTTCTTTACTAAACATGATCTTTTTTCTAGCTACCACCAGATCCATATGAAAGAGGTAGACATTCCTAAGACTGCCTTTAGAACTCATGAGGGCCACTATGCGTTTTTGGTCATGCCCCCTCCACCTTCCAAAGCCTCATGAATCATGTCCTTTGCCCTTTTCTCCGTCATTTTGTCTTAGTTTTCTTTGATGATATCCTCATTTATAGAAAAACCTGGATACACCATCTTGCTCATGTAGACCGCATTCTCCATCTACTCTCTCAGCACCAAATTTTATTGAAACAATCTAAATGTGCTTTTGGCGCCTCAGAAGTCGAGTACTTGGGTCATCTTGTTGGCAAGAACGACGTCAGGGTGAATCCTAAAAAGATTGAAGCTATGCAATACTAGCCTCACCCAAAGACTCTCAAAAGATTGCGAGGATTTATGGGCTTAACAGGTTATTATCACAAGTTTGTTAAGAATTATGGAAAGATTGTGGGACCTCTCACCGTACTCCTTAAAAAGAATTCTTTCACTTGGACTCCAACAGCTGCTCAAGATTTTTAAACCTTGAAGATGGCCATGTGCACCACTCCAGTCCTGGCCCTTCCTGATTTCACAAAGACCTTTTTTTTGGAATGTGATGCTTCAGGGAAAGGTATTGGCACTGTCCTTATGCAAGAGGGTCGACCTTTGGCATTTACCAGCAAACAACTGTCTGAAAGAAATTTGGGCAAATCAATCTATGAAAAGGAAATGTTGGCTATTCTGCATGTTGTTGATTTGTGGTGCCCTTATCTATTGGGGAAACGCTTCCAAATTGAGATAGATCATCAAAGCCTCAAGTATTTTCTGGAACAACGCATTTCCTCCCCAAAGCAACAAAAATGGGTGACTAAGCTCTTTGGATATGATTATGAGATCATTTACAAGAAAGGAAAAGACAATGTGGTGGCGGATGCACTTTCCCGAAAATATGAAGATGAAGGCTCCCTTTTTTCTCTCTCCTCCATTGTACCAGATTGGCTTCAAGTCGTTTGCCAGGAATGGCTACATGATCCCAAAAGTTCGCTTCTGATACAACAATTACAATCCAATTCTCCAGTTTCCCTAGGGTACTCTTGGCTCCATGATGAGGTTCAATACAAAGGTCGTTTGTATTTAAGTAAAGAGTCAAAACTTAAGTCAACGGTGCTTTCTGAGCTTCATGCTACACCCACAGCTGGGCACTCTGGGTTTAACAAAACCTATGACAGGGTCAAACGTTCTTTTTTTTGGGATGGTATGAAACAAGACATTCATAATTTTGTGGCCGAATGTGATGTGTGTCAACGTAACAAGGGCGAAACAGTGAAATATCCTAGCACACTACAACCGCTTCCAATTCCACATGCTATTTGGAGGGATATCTCTATGGATTTTATTATAGACTTACCTAAATCGGGCAATAAATCATTCATCATGGTGGTAGTTGATCGCCTTTCCAAGTATGCTCATTTATGTTCTCTTCAACACCCATTTACAACATCCACGGTGCCTCAACTTTTCATGGATCGAGTCTTCAAGCTTCATGGCATGCTGCATTCTATTGTTTCTGATCGTGGCCCAACTTTCACCAGCAATTTTTGGCAAGAAATATTCAAGCTACAAGGCACCCAATTGCATCTCAACACAACTTATCATCCCCATACGGATGGTCAAACGAAAGTTGTCAACAAGTGTTTGGAAACATATTTGAGATGTCTTGCATCAGAAAAGCAAAATCAATGGGCTCAATGGTTACCCCTAGTTGAATGATGGTACAATGCTTCATACCACACAACTACCTGCATGACTCCTTTTGAAGCGGTATATGGACAAAAGCCACCGTCGGTTCTCTCATGTTTACCAGGTGTCTCGAAGGTCCAGGTGGTTGACCAAACGCTTACAATTCGAGAGGCTATTCTTCGTACCCTCAAAGAGAATTTGGTCATGGCCCAGAATCACATGAAGCAACAAGCAGATCAAGGTCGCTCTAAACGTCATTTTGCAGAAGGGGATCAGGTGTTTCTTCGACTGCAACCTTACAAGAAAACTTCCCTCAAGGCCGACCATTGTCAGAAGTTGGCGCCTAAATTTTATGGTCCTTATATAGTTCTCAAGTGTGTGGGATAGTTGGCCTATCAGTTAGCTTTTCCCAGTCATTCTAAGCTACATCATGTTTTTCATGTTTCATGCTTGAATAAGGTGATTGGAACTAAGTGCCAAACTCAAACCAACCTTCCCGAGTTGGATGAAGAAGGTTCCATTTGGCTACAACCACAAGTAGTTTTGGACCAGCATGAGTGTCGCCTGCATCAGCGAACCATCAAGGAAGTGTTAGTCCAGTGGAAAGATACAACTCGAGCAGATGCCACTTGGGAACCAACTACCATTCTGCAACAATTTCCACATCTCAATCCTTGAGGACAAGGTTGTTTTTAAGGGGGAGGACATGTTAGGGACCTAACCACTCACATAAGTAGAACAATGTATTCCGATGTAATAAAGGTCAATATTAATAAGGCCTTGCAATAAAGTAGAATAAGTCGAATGTAAGAATATCTAATAGAAGCTTCTACTTCTAGAAGGATCTTCCTCTAGATGGTTCTATTGATAGACATATTTAGTATAAATAGGAGTCAAGGGTATGAGAACCCTAGCTTGGATATTATTGTAATAGAGCTCTGCTCAACTGGAGGTTGCCCCCTCGAAGAGGCCCATGAACATTTCTATTAGTAATCGAAGTGCTCTTCCTGGTGTTATTTTGTTATCATTTCAGTATTATTGTGGTGTTATTATGGTTATATTGTTGTTCATCTTCCATTTCTAGCATTTTATTTATGTTCTGCATACTTTTTATATATGGAATATTACACATTTATGGGTACATTTGGTAAAAATTTCATATGTTGGTTCACTATACTTTAATATATATTCCCTATGGAAGTTGGGGTTCTGAATACTCCTGAAATCATTTTCAAACAGGCCAGCTTCGCACTTTCACTACAACTTATTTTCTGGGACATTTCAGACCTTGAAATTTTGAAGAGACGGAGGCGATATCTCTAGGTACATGTGGTAAAAATTTAAAATGTTGGTTTGATAAACATTCGGAGATATGCCCTGTGAAATTTAGGGTTTCTGAAAGCTCCTAAAATCTGTTTCAAATAGGTCAGCTTGACACTTTCACTATAACTTATTTTCTAGGACGTTTTAGACCCTGAAATTTTGGAGATGTTGAGGATATATCTTTGTGTACATACGATAAAAATTTCCTATGTTGGTTCACTATACTTTCAAAGATATGCTCTATGGATGTTAGGGTTCCAGAAATGCTCATGAAAGCAATTTCAAATAGGTCAGTTTGAAATTTTCACTATAATTTCTTTTTCAGGACTCTTCAGACTATGAAATTTTTACAGAACATGGGAGACATACACAAGTAGCTCAGGTAAAAGTTTTAGATGTTGGTTCGTTGTAATTTCTAAGATATGCTCTATGGAAGTTAGGGTTTCTGAATGGTCCTAAGATCAGTTTCAAACATGCTAGTTTGGTATTTTCACTATAACTTCTTTTATGGGACTCTTTAGACTGTGAAATTTTTTAACATAGGAGGCATACACAAGTACCTTGGGTAAAAAATTTAGATGTTTGTTTGTTTCACTTTCTGAGATATTCTCTATGGAATTTAGGGTTCTTGAATGCTCCTGAAATTGAGTTTCAAACAAGTCAGTTTGACATTTTCAATATAACTTCTTTTCCGGGACTCTTCAGACTACGAAAATTTCAAAGAATAAAGGAGACATATAGAAGTACCGCAGGTAAAAATTTCATAATCATATTTTCAAAATTTGATACATTTTTTGTTATTCAAGTTATTTCATGGGAGGAGGCCGAAAAAAACAACCTTTGGGAAAGTTACCATTTGGAAATTCAAATTTTGGTCAGAATTGTTAAAGGTAGAAGTAGTGAGAAGACTTGGTGAAGGCAGAAGCAATGAGTAGACTTGGTGACAGTATAAGCAATGAGTAGACCTGGTGAAGGTAGAAGTAGCAAGAAAAATCAGTGAAATTTGGTGCAACTCACACAAAGAGATTAATGTCTCTAGCTAAGTTGGTGCTTAGTGGTGGGGATTGTTGTCTCTGGTAGATTGGTATCTATGAAGATATGTAAGAGTAGGTTGGTTCCGCTCAAACAAAGAGATTGGTGTCTCTTGATAAGTTGGTTCTTTGTGGTGACGATTGGTGTGTTCAGTAGATTGGTGTCTATGACCATCTGTAAAAGTAGGTTGGTGCCTACCAGGATTTGTACCAGTGGGGATTGGTGTCTCCAGTAGGTTGGTGCCTACAAATATTTGTAACAATAGGTTTGTTCCTACAAATAATTATAAAGAGAATTTTTGTGGTTTTCTCTTGGAAGGGTTTCCACATAAATCTTGCATTCCATGTTCTGTATTTAATAGATATCATATGTGATTATTTTCTTATTGTTGATGAATGTTTGAAAAGTAAAAATATGTCTTATATTGATTCACCCCCTCTCTCAGTATAAGTATGTTTTCAACATGGTCATGAAGAGAAAACCAAATTCACTGCACTGTTGTTCTTGTAATTCTACAAGAGAGTAGGATGATGAATTGGTCTTAGATGTGGACCAAGTTCAGACAAGTAACTCTTTATTCAATGAATAAATAAGACAACAATGAGAAGGAGTCACTCAAGCATTGTTGGTTTTCCTAGTTAAGGGTATCCTAGGTAAAGCTCTGTGTATTGTATGTGATTTCCATTGTTTACTTTCTTTTTTAATTTTTCCTTCTCTCTCCTGATTGGTTTATATTTCCATACATTTGGTATCCAAGTAAGGTTGAGCATATATTGGATCTGACAAGATCTGAATAAGAGCAGATCTTGGCTTCAGGGGGATGACTTTGTCACTGAGGTTTCGACTCGTTCTTGGATCTGTGTTAAACCTAAGGACAATGGGAGCTATAAGGAAATAATTTGTGCTTCGAAGAATGGAAAGCACTTCTAAAATTGAGATTGAGAATTTTAATGGATATAATTTTGATCCGTGGAAACTTAAAATGGATGATCTCCTTGTAGATCGAGAACAATGGATTGTTATGGATCATGGAGAAATTCCTATGGGAATGTCAAATGAAGATTGGGAGAAACTCGAAAGAAAGGAAAGGGGTATGATTTGACTTTGTCTTGTAGATTTAGTATTGTTAAATATCTCAGGTGAAGACACTGCAAAGAAACTGTGGGATAAGTTGGGGAAATTGTACCAGTCGAAATCCCTGGAAAACAAGTTGTTTCTTCTGAAGAAATTGTATCTGATGAGGATGAGTGATGGTAGCTTAGTAACATAGCACCTGAATGAATTCAATACTATGATAAGTTAGTTATTTCCGGTGGATATTAAAATCACTAAGGAGGAGAAATGTATCACTATATTGTATTATTTACCAAATTCATGGGATAGCCTAGTCATGACTATTGGGAGTAATTCAACCAGATTAACGCTTGAAGATGTGGTTTCATCTCTACTATTAGAGGAAATGAGGTAGAAGAACATGGAAGGATCAACCAAGGATGCCTTGATCGATCAATCGACAAAGGAAAAGGTAAATTCTTCGATAGAAAGTCTAAGTCTAATGATAGATCTAAACCCCTAGTTTAGTCAACGAGAAAATATTGGAAGTGTGGTAAACTTGGGCATTACAAAAGGGACTGCAAGTTGAAAGTGGTCAAGAAAATTCAATGATCTAATGAGAAGTCATTGATTGAAAGAAATAATTCTCTAGATGAAGTAAGGGATATGAATTTCGCATCGATTAGTACACAGTCATATCATAATGTTTGGTTGATCGACTCAGGTGCATATTTTCATATGACACCTCATAGGAATGGTTTTGTGAATATGAGAAGGATGAAGGAGGATATGTATTCTTGGGAGATGACTCGAAAACATGGTTTTTTGGATTAGGAAGAGTTTGATTGATGCTAAAGGATGGGAGGATGAGAACCCTTAAAGGTGTGTTACATATTCTAGTTTTGGCTATACATCTAATATTTGTCAGAAAAATGAGTGATGCAGGTGTGCGCACTATATTTGAGAAGGATTCATGCAAAATGGTCTAGGGAGAAATGGTATTGATGAGAGGAGTTTAGATTAGAACCATGTACAAGTTGTTTGGGAGTATCGACTCGACTGGATGCACCGATACAATTAATCCTAAGACCAACTTGATTGTTCCTTGTCAAATCGACCCGGCCATGCTATGGCCCCAAAGGATGGGACATATCGAGGAAAAATGTATTCGAGCTATGGAAAACATGGGTATGGTCAAAGGTTTTCCTCATTGTTCTTTGGAAGTCAATTTCGGTGAGCATTGTATCTATGACAAACAAAATCGTGTGAGATTCTTGTCTGGAGCTAAAAGGGCCAAATGGATTCTAGAATTGATACATAGTGTGTTTTATCCTATATCGGTTCCATCACTAGGAGTATCTCTATATTATGTCTCCTTCATAGATGATTTCTCCACGAAGAGATGGTTGTATTTCCTAGGAAAGAAATTTGAGGTTTTGGGTAAGTTCAAAGAGTTTAAATCTCTTATGGAAAACCAGACAGATAGGAATATCAAGGTGTTGAGAAATAAAAACAAAGGTGAATTACATGATAAGGAGTTCAAGCATTTTTGCAAGAAATATGGAATAACATGACAAAAAACCACTCCATATACCCCTCAACAAAATGGATTTGTTGAAAGAATGAACAAGACATCGAGAGAAAAGGCAAGGAGCATGATCAATGGTGTTGGGCTAGCATAAGAATTATGGGAAGATGTAGTTGACACTGCATGCTATCTAATAAATAGATCTCCTTCATCAATGCTAGTCGATAATACTCTACATGAAGTATAATTTGGTAAGAAACATTTTCTCTCACATCTTAGAGTTTTTCACTGTGATGCATTTGTGCATGCTCCCAAAGAAAAGAGGAACAAGTTGGACACTAAGGTAGTCTAGTGTATTTTCATCAGTTACAAGGATGGAATGAAAGAGTATAAGCTATGGGATTTGGTGGTGAGGAAAACAATTTATAGTCGAGATGTGATCTTATGGGAAGTCGAAAGTACTTACAGGAATGAAGAGACTCAAATGGAGAAAGAACCAAGGAAATTGGTGCTTGAGGTGAGAAACGGGGAACATTGTTTAGACGAGTCGATTGAATCAGATGAAGAGGTGGAATTATTAACTCTTGTTGTAAGGAGGTCTGGACGAGTAAGGAAACAAGATAAAAAGTATAGTGCACATGATTTCCATCCTGAATTTGTGTTTTCTGCCATTGATGATGAGTCCAATTCAATCTGGGAGGTAGTTGACTCAACATAAGGTACACCCTGGAAGAAGGCCATATTTGAGGAAATTGAATCTTTGCATAAGAATGAGACATGGGTTTGGTCGAACTACCAAATGGAAGGAAACTTTTCGGTAGCAAGTGGGTGTTCAAGAAGAAATTGAATGCAATAGGTCAAGTCAAGAAGTACAAAGATCGACTGGTAGCGAAAGGGTCTTCCCAAGTCGAGGGAGTCGACTTCAATGAGATTTTCTCTCCTATTGTAAAAATAAATTCCATTAGAGTAATAATGTCTTTGGATAAATAATTTGATCTTGATATAGAGAAAATGGATATAAATACAATGTTCCTACATGGGCACCTGGATGAAGAAATCTACATGAAAGATCTCGAAGGATTTGCAGTAAATGGAAAGAAAGAGTTGGTGTGTAGACTGAAGAGATCCATTTATCATCTCAAGCAATCACCAAGGATGTGGTATCAAAATTTTGACACATACATTCTTGGATTGGGATTTGTGAGAAGAAAGGTTTATCACTGTGTGTATTCCAAGAAATAAGGTGGTTGTTTCATCTATGTAGTATCGTATGTCGATGACATGTTGCAGGTTGGAAACAACATGGATGTTATAAAGGAGGTGAAGATGTAGTTATCCTCTAAGTTCAACATGAAGGATCTCGGTGTTGCTAACTTCATTACGGGAATGGAGATTAAGAGAGATCGGGCAGTTAGAAAACTTTGGTTAAATTAGAGGAAGTAATTTGAAACAATCCTAAGACATTTCAACATGCAGGAGTGTGAACCGATCAAGGTACCTATTCTTGTATGAGTAAAACTAATTTTTGAATAGTGTCCAAATACATAGAAATAAATAGAGAAAATGGCATGTGTTCCCTATGTTAGTTTTGTTAATAGTTTGTTGTATGCAATGGTCTTCACTCGACGAAATATTTCCCATGTAGTGGGGGTATTGAACAGGTACATGTCAACACCTAGGAAAGAGCATTGAATTGTTGTCAAGAGAATATTCAAGTACTGGTGTGGCATGATAGAGTATGCAATTTGTTTCCAAGGGAAACCTAAAACTCATAGAGAAGTGAATGTACATGGATTTATCGACGTCGACTGGGCTGGAGATCTTGATAGAAGAAGGTTGATCAATGGATATGTGTTTTGAATGTTTGGTGGAGAAATTAGTTGGATGAGTTAGAGACAATCAGTAGTAGCCTTGTCGACAACATAAGTTGAATACATGGCAGCCACCCATACAAGCAAGGAACTAAATTGGTTGCATAGATTGTGTTCACGGATTGGGTTTGAACAACAAGCTATGAGGATAAATTGTGATAGTCAGAGTGCAATTTTATTGGCAAAGAACCCAACTTACCATTCCAGGATGAAGTATATCAATGTACAATACCATTTAGTGAGAGACATGGTGGAAAACAAGATGGTGTTGCTAGATAAGGTAGACACTTTGAAAAACATTACAAACTCTTTAACCAAGTCTATGAGTGTTGAGAAGTTATCTTGGTCCAGAGATGAAATGGGCATTGTTTCCCGGGGTCAATGAACAAAAGTTCGGTTTCTACTATTTCTGTAAAGAAGAAAACAAGTGGGAAAATGTTAGGAATGTTATCATTTTTGTAGTGGAAAGTTAGTCAACCGATTGGCTAGTTGAGGATGATCGACTGGGTGATTTGATCGACCAAACGGTTAATTTAATTTGATTGTCGATTCATAGCCGAATGGAGGTCGACTCGATGGTCTATTGGTAGCCGACTAGAAGACTAACTGGAGGTCTAAAGGTGGTTGACTAGATGGTCAACTGGTTAGCTGAGTGGAGGTTGACTAGTTCATAGTCGACTGGTGGTCGAAATTAGTGAAAAAATATCAAGAATAATGGGATCACAACCAATCATCTTCATGGATTTGTAATTGTTTTAGGTGCCACAATTTGGGTTTTTGCATGTATAAGATGCCTATAAATAGTGCATTATGTAATACCGTCTAAGTGCTATCTAAGGTTACTCGGTAGGAGAGTCACAAGACTGTAATGGTCATGAAGAGAAAGCCAAATTGGTTGTAGTGTTGTTCTTGTAATTTTTCAAGAGAGTAGGATGATTAATTGGTCTTAGGTGTGGACCAAGTTTAGTCATGTAACTCTTTGTTTGG
>ML814232.1:62956-86549 GCA_009831015.1 Picea engelmannii | reverse complement strand
TGTATCTCTTATGTGTGGATGTGCACATTTCTTATGATCATAAACACATACATTTTTTATGTGTTGTATGTTGCTTGTGTGAGTGGGTATCACAAGTGTGTCTCTTATGTGTGAGTGATCCTATTGATTATGTGCATGAGTATAATGCTTATGAGTTCCATTGTGTTTCTTATATGTGTTAGAGTCTCACATGTGTGTCAATGTGTCACTTATGTATGTATGGGTGTCACATATAATGTTAGGTCCCTCACTTATGTAGGTGAGTACATTTCTTATGTTGGGGTTAGGTGTATCACTTATGTGTTTGAGTGTCTCACTTATTTTAGGTGTGTCTTTTATGTGTGCGTGTGTTTGTCATGTGCATGAGTGTGTCTCTTATATTATATGTGTATGAGTGTGTTGTTTTTTTGTTTAGCATGTGGTTGAGAAACCGCGACCCAGGGGCATCTAAGCCGTCAAAATCACCCATGGATCACACCCAAACTAGGCTACACCAACTCTTATCATGGATGTATTTTTTGGTGTCTCCTCCCGATATCGACAGGTTTCAAACCTGGGTCGCCATGCAAAACAAGGCCCATCGAAATCGATTGCTCTATTGAGATTTGACGTATGAGAGTGTTGGTTATGTCCATGCACATATCACTTATTTTAAGTGCGTGAGTGCATTGCTTATGGTAGGCATGTATATTATGTGCGTGAGTGTGTTTCTTATGCTGGGTTCATTGCTTACATGCATTATTTTATTGCTTATGTGAGTGAGTGTATTTCTTATGTTAGGTGCATCGCTTATGTGCACATGTGCATTGTTTATGTCAGTCACATCTCTTATGTGCATGAGTTTGTTGACTATGTGGTTGGTGTATTGTTTATCGCTTATGTACAATAGCATGTTAACGTAGTTACCAACTTAAAAATAACAATCGTTGTAGTCTAAACGTTCTACGTTTTGGATTTTTTACGGGGATATTTTCTAATTAATCTTGCCCGAAATCCGATAAGAAATTGTTGCATCTGCAAATTTGAGTGGCTAAGTTTGTATAATCCGAGTGTCCCATGGGTTTTTCAGCATGTTGAATCCATTTATACTTTCATAAATGCAATTTAAACAACAAAAAATTGCAATTTCGTCCAAATTTATGTCATCGAATTTCGACGAAAAGGACCAAAACGTAGAACAATTAGACAATGCCATAACAATCTAGAGTTCTCATTTTTTAAAGGTTCTATTTAGTGGCTATTTTTACCCCATTTCAAGAAGTTTTGCCACTGGTAGCACCCTTTTTTTTCCAAGGTAGTTTTTTGACATTTTGAGTCTTCTTAGTTATTAAGTATCAACATTTGTTTTCGAATGTTGTCTGTTAATTTTAATTTTTTTAAACATTTATTTTTATATTTGTTTTTAGAATATTTTTGTTGGTTATTGGGTCCTTGAACTAGACATGAATGTTTCTCTATGTATTGTGTTCATAACCTAAGATAAAATCTGCTTACTTACAAAAAAAAAATCTAATGAGGTTTTTCTTGTTTTTTTAATTTTTTTTCAATGTATTTTTTGTTCTTTGTTCAACCTTAAAATATTTTTTTTAAACACCTTTTTTAGTTTTAGTTCAATGCATAATTGATAATTGTAACTAAATAACACTACTTTTAAAAATATACATTTGAAAGATAGTTATAATTAAAAACATATACATTTTAAGAGCTTTTGTTGAAAATGTCAGGTCAAATAAAACATTTTTATGGTCAAAATTGAAAAAAAAATATTAACATTTTTCACAAATTTTTACATATTTTATAGAATTCATGTATAAAATTCACAATATTTAATATTATTTTTCTTAAAGTAATAATTCACATAAAAATGAAAGCCAAAAGGTAAACCAAATAATAAGGTAAAGAACATATAAAAAAGATTAATCAGGACACAACAATATATAGATATTTATCATTATTGTAAAATCTCAAAGTCTAGCCCCAAGGGTTAGCTTAATTGGTCTTGATCCCAGACATGCGTACTCTCCCCCGGAGTCAAGGAGGTCATGGGTTTGAATCTTGTGCTCCTTGGGGCTACCGTTTACCCCACTTACCATCCATGGATCATGGGGAATTATTCAACGGGTTTTTTGTGAAACTTTCTTCAGAAAAAAAAAATCTCAAAGTCCAAAAAATTACTAATATAACTCAATCATTTCATGTTAAATAAAAAAATATTATTCAAGAGATTGTTAAAACTAATCGATGATATCAAATATGAAAAATTCATCATTTTCAATAGGTAGATTGTCATTTTCAGGAGCTTGACTTTCTTCTTGGATATTTTTTTTTTGTAAGCTAAGTTCTAAATTTCTATTATGGAAAAAATGTTACAGTCATCACGCCATGTATCCTGCCAAATAGGAAACCATGCTACAAGGATTTAAAAAATATATATTGTCATACTTTTGTCTACCATGTCTATGTAGTGTATAATCTACCAGCTTAAATATTATCTTCTTGTATCTATACATAATATTCTTGATATATTTACTAAGCATAATCAATCTAAAAGCATAGCTAATCCTGGTTCCATTTCCTGGTTCTAGAGTTGAGTCTTATGTTCAAGGTCATCTCCATCAAATTTGGGCTTGTCATCCTTCCCATGTTGCTTTTCATCTCTTATTTCTATGGGGTCTGTTGGTCCCCCTCCCTTGCCTTCATGAGTGGGTTGTTGCTGCATTAGGACTATTCCATTGCTTGGCTTCTTTGATTGCACAAAACATACCTTCAAGGCATAGCAGGCCATTGCCTCCACTTTTTTATCCAACATTATAATCCAAGACATCGATTGGTCTAACTTGGCCATGAATTAGAATTGAGGAGTGTGTTGATTTTCTAGAGCCCGTGCTAGAATAAATTTTAGAGTCCAGTATAGCTATGTAGTACTTTACAATTTAGTGGCTCTAGTGCATGAGCATCCATAATATTTCACCCATCAATTCATCCCCTCTGCAATGTCATGCTTGGTCCTTTCCCTCTTCATCTGTTGCACCCTTGCCTCATATTGTTCGAAGTTCAACTTAGTGGTTTCCTTGAAGTGGTCCTGATATAGCTATTGAGCCTCCTATACCTCTCTCCAAGCCTTGGAATGAATGTCTCATGTTCCCGTTTCTCTTTAGCTTCCAGTGCCCTCGTTCATTTGTTGCTTCATTTTTCTCAGTTTCCCGATTTGTAGCCTCCTCTGTGATAATTCCTTTACCATTAGAATCAAGGTTTTGTCCCCTACCTATCAACTTAGAGTTATGTTCTTCCATACTGAGAAAATTCGTATCCCACAATCAACTCTTCTATGTTCCTGGTGGTGAATTTGATTCCAATTTCTTTGTGCTTTCCTTGTCCCATCTTCCTTGTTGATGTATGTTTGAACTGTTGTTGGAGCAAAGTCTTGTTTGGACTCCCAAATTCAGTTTTCTTCCTAAATTATTCATCTCCCTGCACCACCCTATCTTCCCTTGCAAACTCATGATGCAGCCATAGGAGGGTGGAGAGATCGCTTCTTTATTGTTTTGAACATGAAGGGAGGTGATCCTACTTATGATTGTGACCCTTATTTTGATGACATACATCCTGCCCT
The DNA here is from genome assembly GCA_009831015.1 of Picea engelmannii. NCBI lineage: Eukaryota > Viridiplantae > Streptophyta > Pinopsida > Pinales > Pinaceae > Picea > Picea engelmannii. Next base: position 82,936 of record ML814232.1, on the reverse strand, counting down.
TGGTACTAGACATTCTCGTGCCTATTGTTGCCATTAATTTCACCTCTTTTCCATATGTGCGATCCCCATTATGCATATGCATTGGCATCATGATGATACATTTTCGTTGGGTCGGATCAGGTCATGAATTGCATAGACCTCCTGTTGGCACCAAATCCCTTACTTGTATTCATGTTGTTTTCCCTCTCATTGATCTCATGGAAATAAAATCTAAGCCGATTCACTTCAACTGATCCCCAACTTAATATCATTTTTTGATTTGACATGGTGACCACCTCGTTGGCTAACCTATGTGCCTTTTTATCAACCTTTCTGTGCACATGTAGTGGCGTGGTGTTTATATTAGAGTTGATGAGAGAGACCACCTGTTTCCACTGGTAGATAAGTGCCAATCATTTGAAAATTTGTCTACATCTGAGTCATTTCCTATCTTCCCGATAGTCTTGATTATTAACTCTAAATCTCCTTCCACCATGACATTTCCATATGTCTCTCTATTGGCTATCTGGATTCTATGTGTCAAATTCTACATCATTATTGGTGTTGTTTTCCAAGCGAATCATGAAAATTTTCAGTATTGAGCCATGATGGTCTCAAAATACTCATCTTGCACATGTTGGGTCAAGATTCCCCTTGGTTTTTGTGTCGAATTCGAGCTTGACGAATCCTAGTGGGGGTGCAAACCACGTTTCCGAAGATCTTTTCATGGTTGGTCTAGCATATGTAACTGTTGGTGTGGAGCTTTGATGAATTCCATATTCTTGTAGAATTCTCTTTTCCACTCCTTGAGTTTTTTCTCCTCATTTGACCACTTGACTGCATTGATGGATTCTTGAATGTTGGCTTGGATATCGTACTAAAACTCGATTATGAGTTTATGTTTATCTCTGAAAAATTATTTGATTTCATTCTTTCCACACATTCCATAATAAGAGGCCCGAAAATATGTTCCATATTCTGTTTACAATGGGATTATGGAAGGGGGATTCTTTCCATCCTTCAATGGTCTATACTATGTTGCCTCTTACTCTATCTAACTATGTAAATGTTGTTGCTCCTCTATCCCATAAAGCCGAGATATCTGCACAACCATTGAAGAGATGCTTAGTAGTTTCTTCCTCCCATTGGAATGTATGACATATGGATGGACCTTCAAAACATATTTTGGAAATCATGTCCCATGCAAGTGTTTTTTTCCTTGCCATGAGCCATAATAACATGGATATTTTGGGCCATAACTCTAAGTTCCAAATGCCTCTTTCATGTTATGTTCTTAGATATGAAAATATAATCTCAACAAACCCTTAACCAAATCAATCACATCAAATATTCAACACAAGAGAAATGTAGACCAAACCCTTGAGTTAGGGTGTTACACATTATTTTCATCGCCCTTATGACCGTTAATGATGTACACCTATCCTTTGTCTTTAGAAGGATCAATGGCCTGAATCCCTGAAGAAGAATGAAGACACATTTTCCTAGAGAGATGAAATGATCTTTTCCTTTGTGCAAAACCTTATAAAGAAGGATCGTTGCAACTTGCTCAGTGTTAAGGGTGCGGCGATTTTCTGTACGAAGGAAAAAGAGAAGCTTCTTGATGCTTCTAGAATAGAAGCTTCGAGGGTGAGGTGGCCTCCGATCGGTTTGGATCTGATTCATATATTTGATCTCATGGGATCATCCTAACCTCCTCACTTTATCCTTTTCAACTTATAAAAGTAGGGGAGTTCTCATGGGGAAAGTTAGCTTTTGGTGTGAGATTTTGAATGGTTAGAGAATTTTTAGAACTTCAACATTGGTTATAGAGATTCAACTAATGAGATATTAGTCTATCCAAGTGTTTGAGCCTATGTTGGCTATGGGATTTGCTTTGTCAAGATAGATTGTGAGTGACTTTCAAATCTATAGTCTCAAAATCTGTGGAGCAGAAGTGTGTGGGAAGCAAGGAAATGTTGGAAGAGACCTTACAACATCAAGGCATCTGGTTGTATTCTCCTTTTCATATTTCTAATAAAGTAATATATTTGTTTCCCATAAAATTGTTCTTATTTTATTGTATGACTCCTTGATCACATACATAGGTTTTGTTAAGTATATGTTGTTACTTTCACTTCGTTGGATTATGTCTTTTTATAGGTTCAACATCCCATAAGCCTTGAAATGGAGCAAGGATGACACTAGCGAGGAAAAGCAACATTTAAAAGTATGTCATTTATCTCTTATTAGTTAGTATGATTGATGATTAAAACTTAGGGGAAGTTTTATATTCTGCCTTGTTTTGTTCTGGTTTCGGGGTGAAAATGGGGGGATCAATTTGTGTCCGCACTTATAGATTTTTCTAGTAACATAGGGTAACACCTTATATTATTCCTTATGGAAGGAATGCACTCCTCAAGAAATCATTGCTTGTTACAATAACAATAGGCTTCACTATGCTCCAATACATTGCTTATCCCTTCCTTATATAATACTACCTGGGTTCTATCTACAAATCATGTGTCCATTCTTTTACGTGAGTGATTTGGTTGTATATTATATTTTCATATCTAAGGAACATAACACTTCCTATCCCACTATATGCCTGCAACTTTGGAAGAACTTATATGTTGTAAATCCATCCGGGCCCGGTGCCTTGTTAATAGGGAATTCTTTTACTCTGTTGGAGACTTCCTCAAAAGAGATTTGTCCCATTAAGCTGCTATTTTGCTTCGAGGTAACCAATGTTCATATGTTCTTTAGTATGTTGAGTGTCACTTCTTCTCTTTAGTTTGGTTGCTCCATTAGAATTCGATTGAAGTGTGTTCTCATTTCATCCTCAGTGTCCTTGTGTGATTCTAAAACCTCCCATGTCTCCACTCATAGGTATAGGATACAATTATGAGTCCTTCGGTTGATCATGGATTTGTGCAAAAACTTGGTGTTTTTTTCTCCATCTTTGAGCCATTTGATTCAAGATTTTTGGTGCCACAAGGTTTCTTCTTGTTTATCCGTACTACTTGAGTCTTGATGGAGGTAATGTTCCTCCCTTGCAAGTTGTTCTGTTTTTCCTGCGTGGATGATTTTTTTCTTGTAATTTTTCCATTTTCGTTTCCAGTTTCTGTTGGGATTTGAATATGTTACAAAATACATTTCTATTCCATTGTTTGATTTGTTGCTTTACAAACTTTAATTTTTATCTGAGCTAATACATCCTACTTCCTTGGCAGATTCCACCCTGTGACCACTAGATATTGAGGTTGGGCATAAAGTTCGGGTGATCAAGCCAAAAATTTTAAAATCGAAAGGGCTTGGGTTTTGGGGTTGAAAGATTTGTCCATGACAGAAGGATAGGCCAATGGTTTGAACATGTATATGGTATGATTTTAGCTAAAAAAATAGGTTTGCTTAGATGTAATGCTTCATAAATGAGGAAGCAGTCCAGTTTAACTCCAACATGGTGAGTTCCTCCCCACTTGTTATCCACGTATGATTGCCATTATTCCTTCAAAGATCAATCCACCCCATTTTTTCTAACATTTCCTTGAATTGGATGTTGTCCACATCCAATTCTCAAACACCTCCTTTTTTTTCCTCAAGGGACATGATTAGATTAAAGTCCCATCCTAGAATCCTTGGGTGTTTCTTTATATCTAGTCCCCAAATTCATCAGGTAGTCCATAAAGGAATCTTTGGGGGTTGGAATTGAGGGGCCATAGATGCTTGTCAAGAAGTATGTCTCATGTGTTTCTTTGAATTTATATCCTGCTAAAATATAGTTCTTTGTGAATTAAAATTATTCTATGATGATATGTGTGGGGTCGCAGAGCAATGACAACCCCCTTTCAAAACCCTTTTCTTCTACCAGAGCTACCTCACTTTGCTTCCAACAATGGTTGGATATATTTATCATAATGTTCTTGTTACATTTTGTTTCTTGCAAACATACTATTGTAGGTTTTACCTGGGTTATGCACTTTTTGAATGGGAATTGTTTTCTCAGGGCGTTAAGACCTCTTATATTCCAAGATATAAATTTCATGATTAAGCTTTGGGTTTTGAAAAGAAGTATTTACTTGGAAGTTCCACCACTTGTCTTGAGTCCACTAGTAGTGCTCCTTCTTCCTCCAGTTTTTGTTTCGTCGGTTTGCATCCCCGCTTTCTTTCTTTAGAATTCCCTTTGGTCAAGGATTTCAATGGATTTGTGTGTATGCCTAGCCGTCTGTATCAGGATTTTCTTTGTGATGTGTCAAGTGCTTTCTCTATTATCTGTAATAGGATTATTTTTAGCTTTTTGAGATGTTCTTTTGGAATTTTTGCTATGGATTGTTCACCATGAATGGATATGAGAGCCTATAAGTTCTGTTTTGTTGCATCCTCCTCAATGATATCCTATTTCTCATCTTATTCATTTTCCTACTCCATTTCTTCCTCTAGGTCCATGGTCTAATCCATTTCTACCTCTCTTGGGTTTTGGAATTTGGCCTCTTCTTGTTTTTTTCTTTGTCATTCTAGTTCTTCTACCCCTTATGTTGCATTGTTATTCTGAGTTGGGATTTTAGCTTTTGCCTCTTCTATTGTTGTGCCCTCCTCCTTTGTCTCATCTAGATTTTGGAATTTGTTTCTATTGGATGCAAGCGTCGTGGGTTTGGGGACATTCACTTTGTGTCCTAATTTCCTTTTGCTCAAAACCCTAGAAAATCCTTATTGATCCATTTTCTCCTTTCTTTTGTCATTGTTTCTTGATTCATTCAAAGGACAGTCAGTGAACAAATGCCTATGCTCGAGGAATTTGCAGCACTCGAAAGGTATGTGTTAATAGTTGAGGGTTTGTATCCATTCTAAGTCTTGGAAATTTTTGCTTATGGAGTCTAGGAGAGTCGTTGAAACATCCATGTACACACAAATCCTAATGTATGAAGTGTATCTCCCTTGCTTTGTGACCTTCGAAGGTTTAACAAAGTATCCTAGGGTTTTCCCCAAACCCTCTAAGATTTCCCTGTGCCAAAATTCTTGAGGAAAGGAATACATCCTTATCTAAACTAGTACAACTTTGAATTCTTCTTTCTTTGGGATAAATCTTGGTGACCAATATCTTATGTGTAGTCCCCCTGAGTTGAAAAAGTATGGCCCTTCCTAAAATTCTTTCTCTCGGTCTTCCTGACATGAGAATATCACTGTAAAGAAGCCCTTTTCCTCCCAATTTCAGGTTGATTTATCCCTTGATCTTCCATCTAGATGCCATCTATCATATGAGGGATTTGTTTTAATGCCATATGCCCAAAATTTCCGAATGATGGCATGGTCTTTCATACACTAAACATATTCTCCAATAACCAAGGAGGTTACTTAATATTGAGGAATATTCGTTCTCTTAGATAAGCATTCATGATGTATCTTTCCTTTTAGTTTCTTCTGTGACAGATCCAACTGGTTTGGTGTGTTAGTTCCCTTCGATCCATTCCCTACCCTACCCATTTCCAAAGGGGAACCAAATCCACTGGTAGTCACTTGACCTATGGTCACATCCTTAAAAGAGTGCTTGACCATTGTTTCCTGCGCTACGTTCGTCATTCCTGGAAGTTGCCCCTTCCTGGGGCCTAATAGTACCCCATAATCTGTTGTGTACAAAGTTTAATTCTAACCCTACTTAACTAGTTATGTTTTCACTCATGTTTTTTCTTCCCTATGTATAACACACTAGGTAATAACCTTGGACTTTCTTCTTGGATATCATTTTTCTCTTCTATTGGGTATTTTATGTCCACAAGTTATCCAAAGTGATTAGGCCCAAGGGTTAGCTCCAGTGGTCATGAGCCAAACATGAGATCTCTCTCCCAATGATGAGTTCGGGAGGTCACATGTTTGACTCTCTTGATCCCCTTGGGGTTAGGCTCCGTAATGAAAGTTGATGGTTTACCCCATTTACCATCCATGGATCATGGGGAAGTACTCAGAGGGTTTTCTGCAAGGATTTCCTTGTAAAAAAGGAAAGATTTATCTAAAACAATTGTTTCCAAACAACTCTTTCAATGGTGGTTGAGGCTCCTTCAACATTTTTGCCACATGCAATGTGCTAAAATCTCATTTTTCAAAATCAACCTATTACATTTAAAATAAATCACATAAAAAAAATTAATTTAATATGTTTGTGTGTGTGTGTGTAAAGAACATTTTTTTTTTTAAATAAACAATAAAAAACAAAAGCATTAGAAAATATCAAAACAACAATTTAAAAATATATTAAACAAATAAAATGTTAAATAAAAAGTCCTAATATACTAAAATTTTAATAAATAAAAACAAACATAAATTTAAAGAAAAGCAAACAAAACTAATTAGAAATAAACAATATACAATTAATAACAAATTTAAAAACAGAAATAAAAAAACATTAAAAAAATAACTCTATCCTAAAGAAAAAACAATGAAAAGACAAGAAAAAATAAAACAAAAATAACAAAATGGCAGGGGAAAGGGGGGGGGAGGTATTTCCCCCTCCTCCATCTCCCCACTATTTCCCTCCCTCTCTTTCCTCCTTCCCTACTCCTCATCCTACCACTACTACCATCCTCCCTTTAGTGGCGGGTTAAAATGGATGGGGGTGGACTCCCCTACCTCCATCCCCCCATTATTTCCATCCTCTTCTCCCTTCCATTCATTCTACTTCTCTTTGTTCCACCACTAATTCCCCCTCCTTTTAGAGGTGGGTTCTTATTGAGTGGGGGGGTGGCGCTCCTCCATCCCCCATTATTTCCCTCCCTCTCTCCCCTCCCTTCATCCTGCTCCTCCTCCTCGTACCACCAATTACATCCTCCTCTTAACAATGGGTTCTTGGGTGGGGGGGGAGGGTAAAAATTCCTAAATCCTCTACCCCCCATAATTTCCCTCCCCCTCTCCCCTTCCACCACCCTACTCCTCTCTCTCCTACCATTGGTGCCCTCCTCCCCTTAATGGAAAGTTCTAAAACACGCCACTAAGAGGAGGAGGGTATTTGTGGTAGGAAGGGAGTGAAAGGGGAGTAGATAGGGGTGAGGGGGAGGGGAGAGGGGGAGGTAAATAGTGGGAGGATGGAGGAGGGGGTGACTTTGGGAATCACCTCCCCCACCACCCAAGAACACGCCACTACGAGGATCAGGGTGCCAACAGTGGGAGGGGGGGGAGTAGGGCGGTAAGAGATGAGTGGGAGATTGAAAATGGGGATGGTGAAGGGAAATATAAAATAAATATGAGAGAGAATACATAATAAAAATAGAAAGTAAACAATGGAAATCACATACAGTACACAAATATTTACCTTGGAAATCCTTAATCGAGAAAACCAACATTGCTTAAGCCACTCCCATTTCTTGTTGTCTTATTCATTCGCCAAACAAAGAGTTACATGACTAAACTTGGTCCACACCTAAGACCAATTAATCATCCTACTCTCTTGAAAAATTACAAGAACAACACTACAACCAATTTGGCTTTCTCTTCATGACCATTACAGTCTTGTGACTCTCCTACCGAGTAACCTTAGATAGCACTTAGACGGTATTACATAATGCACTATTTATAGGCATCTTATACATGCAAAAACCCAAATTGTGGCACCTAAAATGATTACAAATCCATGAAGATGATTGGTTGCGATCCCACTATTCTTGATATTTTGTCACTAATTTCGACCACCAGTCAAATACCAGTCGACTATGAACTAGTTGACCTCCACTCAGCTAACCAATTGACCATCTAGTCAACCACCTTTAGACCTCCAGTTAGTCTTCTAGTCGGCTACCAATAGACCATCGAGTCGACCTCCATTCGGCTATGAATCGACAATCAAATTAAATTAACCGTTTAGTCGATCAAATCACCCAGTCGATCATCCTCAACTAACCAATCGGTTGACTAACTTTTCACTACAAAAAAGATAACATTCCTAACATTTTCCCACTTGTTTTCTTCTTTACAAAAATAGGAAAAACTGACCTTTTGTTCATTGACCCCGGCAAACAATGCCCATTTCATCTCTGGACCAAGAGAACTTCTCAACACTCATATACTTGGTTAAAGAGTTTGTAATGTTTTTCAAAGTGTCTACCTTATCTAGCAACACCGTCTTGTTTTCCACCATGTCTCTCACTAAATGGTATTGTACATTGATATACTTCATCCTGGAATGGTAAGTTGGGTTCTTTGCCAAGAAAATTGCACTCTGACTATCACAATTTATCCTCATATCTTGTTGTTCAAACCCAATCCGTGAACACAATCTATGCAACCAAATTAGTTCCTTGCTTGTATGGGTGGCTGCCATGTATTCAACTTATGTTGTCGACAAGGCTACTACTGATTGTCTCTAACTCATCCAACTAATTTCTCCACCAAACATTCAAAACACATATCCATTGATCAACCTTCTTCTATCAAGATCTCCAGCCCAGTCGACGTCGATAAATCCATGTACATTCACTTCTCTATGAGTTTTAGGTTTCCCTTGGAAACAAATTGCATACTCTATCATGCCACACCAGTACTTGAATATTCTCTTGACAACAATTCAATGCTCTTTCCTAGGTGTTGACATGTACCTGTTCAATACCCCCACTACATGGGAAATATTTCGTCGAGTGAAGACCATTGCATACAACAAACTATTAACAAAACTAACATAGGGAACACATGCCATTTTCTCTATTTATTTCTATGTATTTGGACACTATTCAAAAATTAGTTTTACTCATACAAGAATAGGTACCTTGATCGGTTCACACTCCTGCATGTTGAAATGTCTTAGGATTGTTTCAAATTACTTCCTCTAATTTAACCAAAGTTTTCTAACTGCCCGATCTCTCTTAATCTCCATTCCCGTAATGAAGTTAGCAACACCGAGATCCTTCATGTTGAACTTAGAGGATAACTACATCTTCACCTCCTTTATAACATCCATGTTGTTTCCAACCTGCAACATGTCATCGACATACGATACTACATAGATGAAACAACCACCTTATTTCTTGGAATACACACAGTGATAAACCTTTCTTCTCACAAATCCCAATCCAAGAATGTATGTGTCAAAATTTTGATACCACATCCTTGGTGATTGCTTGAGATGATAAATGGATCTCTTCAGTCTACACACCAACTCTTTCTTTCCATTTACTGCAAATCCTTCGAGATCTTTCATGTAGATTTCTTCATCCAGGTGCCCATGTAGGAACATTGTATTTATATCCATTTTCTCTATATCAAGATCAAATTATTTATCCAAAGACATTATTACTCTAATGGAATTTATTTTTACAATAGGAGAGAAAATCTCATTGAAGTCGACTCCCTCGACTTGGGAAGACCCTTTCGCTACCAGTCGATCTTTGTACTTCTTGACTTGACCTATTGCATTCAATTTCTTCTTGAACACCCACTTGCTACCGAAAAGTTTCCTTCCATTTGGTAGTTCGACCAAACCCATGTCTCATTCTTATGCAAAGATTCAATTTCCTCAAATATGGCCTTCTTCCAGGGTGTACCTTATGTTGAGTCAACTACCTCCCAGATTGAATTTGACTCATCATCAATGGCAGAAAACACAAATTCGGGATGGAAATCATGTGCACTATACATTTTATCTTGTTTCCTTACTCGTCCAGACCTCCTTACAACAAGAGTTAATAATTCCACCTCTTCATTTGATTCAATCGACTCGTCTAAACAATGTTCCTCGTTTCTCACCTCAAGCACCAATTTCCTTGGTTCTTTCTCCATTTGAGCCTCTTCATTCCTGTAAGTACTTTCTACTTCCCATAAGATCACATCTCGACTATAAATTGTTTTCCTCACCACAAAATCCCATAGCTTATACTCTTTCATTCCATCCTTGTAACCGATGAAAATACACTAGACTGCCTTAGTGTCCAACTTGTTCCTCTTTTCCTTGGGAGCATGCACAAATGCATCACAACGAAAAACTCTAAGATGTGAGAGAAAATGTTTCTTACCAAATTATACGTCATGTAGAGTATTATCGACTAGCATTGATGAAGGAGATCTATTTATTAGATAGCATGCAGTGTCAACTACATCTTCCCATAATTCTTATGCTAGCCCAACACCATTGATCATGCTCCTTGCCTTTTCTCTCGATGTCTTGTTCATTCTTTCAACAAATCCATTTTGTTGAGGGGTATATGGAGTGGTTTTTTGTCATGTTATTCCATATTTCTTGCAAAAATGCTTGAACTCCTTATCATGTAATTCACCTTTGTTTTTATTTCTCAACACCTTGATATTCCTATCTGTCTGGTTTTCCATAAGAGATTTAAACTCTTTGAACTTACCCAAAACCTCAAATTTCTTTCCTAGGAAATACAACCATCTCTTCGTGGAGAAATCATCTATGAAGGAGACATAATATAGAGATACTCCTAGTGATGGAACCGATATAGGATAAAACACACTATGTATCAATTCTAGAATCCATTTGGCCCTTTTAGCTCCAGACAAGAATCTCACACGATTTTGTTTGTCATAGATACAATGCTCACCGAAATTGACTTCCAAAGAACAATGAGGAAAACCTTTGACCATACCCATGTTTTCCATAGCTCGAATACATTTTTCCTCGATATGTCCCATCCTTTGGGGCCATAGCATGGCCGGGTCGATTTGACAAGGAACAATCAAGTTGGTCTTAGGATTAATTGTATCGGTGCATCCAGTCGAGTCGATACTCCCAAACAACTTGTACATGGTTCTAATCTAAACTCCTCTCATCAATACCATTTCTCCCTAGACCATTTTGCATGAATCCTTCTCAAATATAGTGCGCACACCTGCATCACTCATTTTTCTGACAAATATTAGATGTATAGCCAAAACTAGAATATGTAACACACCTTTAAGGGTTCTCATCCTCCCATCCTTTAGCATCAATCAAACTCTTCCTAATCCAAAAAACCATGTTTTCGAGTCATCTCCCAAGAATACATATCCTCCTTCATCCTTCTCATATTCACAAAACCATTCCTATGAGGTGTCATATGAAAATATGCACCTGAGTCGATCAACCAAACATTATGATATGACTGTGTACTAATCGATGCGAAATTCATATCCCTTACTTCATCTAGAGAATTATTTCTTTCAATCAATGACTTCTCATTAGATCATTGAATTTTCTTGACCACTTTCAACTTGCAGTCCCTTTTGTAATGCCCAAGTTTACCACACTTCCAATATTTTCTCGTTGACTAAACTAGGGGTTTAGATCTATCATTAGACTTAGACTTTCTATCGAAGAATTTACCTTTTCCTTTGTCGATTGATCGATCAAGGCATCCTTGGTTGATCCTTCCATGTTCTTCTACCTCATTTCCTCTAATAGTAGAGATGAAACCACATCTTCAAGCGTTAATCTGGTTGAATTACTCCCAATAGTCATGACTAGGCTATCCCATGAATTTGGTAAATAATACAATATAGTGATACATTTCTCCTCCTTAGTGATTTTAATATCCACCGGAAATAACTAACTTATCATAGTATTGAATTCATTCAGGTGCTATGTTACTAAGCTACCATCACTCATCCTCATCAGATACAATTTCTTCAGAAGAAACAACTTGTTTTCCAGGGATTTCGACTGGTACAATTTCCCCAACTTATCCCACAGTTTCTTTGCAGTGTCTTCACCTGAGATATTCAACAATACTAAATCTACAAGACAAAGTCAAATCATACCCCTTTCCTTTCTTTCGAGTTTCTCCCAATCTTCATTTGACATTCCCATAGGAATTTCTCCATGATCCATAACAATCCATTGTTCTTGATCTACAAGGAGATCATCCATTTTAAGTTTCCACGGATCAAAATTATATCCATTAAACTTCTCAATCTCAATTTTAGAAGTGATTTCCATTCTTTGAAGCACAAATTATTTCCTTATAGCTCCCATTGTCCTTAGGTTTAGCACAAATCCAAGAACAAGTCGAAACCTTAGTGACAAAGTCATCCCCCTGAAGCCAAGATCTGCTCTTATTCAGATCTTCTCAGATCCAATATATGCTCAACCTTACTTGGATACCAAATGTATGGAAATATAAACCAATCAGGAGAGAGAAGGAAAAATTAAAAAAGAAAGTAAACAATGGAAATCACATACAATACACAGAGCTTTACCTAGGATACCCTTAACTAGGAAAACCAACAATGCTTGAGTGACTCCTTCTCATTGTTGTCTTATTTATTCATTGAATAAAGAGTTACTTGTCTGAACTTGGTCCACATCTAAGACCAATTCATCATCCTACTCTCTTGTAGAATTACAAGAACAACAGTGCAGTGAATTTGGTTTTCTCTTCATGACCATGTTGAAAACATACTTATACTGAGAGAGGGGGTGAATCAATATAAGACATATTTTTACTTTTCAAACATTCATCAACAATAAGAAAATAATCACATATGATATCTATTAAATACAGAACATGGAATGCAAGATTTATGTGGAAACCCTTCCAAGAGAAAACCACAAAAATTCTCTTTATAATTATTTGTAGGAACAAACCTATTGTTACAAATATTTGTAGGCACCAACCTACTGGAGACACCAATCCCCACTGGTACAAATCCTGGTAGGCACCAACCTACTTTTACAGATGGTCATAGACACCAATCTACTGAACACACCAATCGTCACCACAAAGAACCAACTTATCAAGAGACACCAATCTCTTTGTTTGAGCGGAACCAACCTACTCTTACATATCTTCATAGATACCAATCTACCAGAGACAACAATCCCCACCACTAAGCACCAACTTAGCTAGAGACATTAATCTCTTTGTGTGAGTTGCACCAAATTTCACTGATTTTTCTTGCTACTTCTACCTTCACCAGGTCTACTCATTGCTTATACTGTCACCAAGTCTACTCATTGCTTCTGCCTTCACCAAGTCTTCTCACTACTTCTACCTTTAACAATTCTGACCAAAATTTGAATTTCCAAATGGTAACTTTCCCAAAGGTTGTTTTTTTCGGCCTCCTCCCATGAAATAACTTGAATAACAAAAAATGTATCAAATTTTGAAAATATGATTATGAAATTTTTACCTGCGGTACTTCTATATGTCTCCTTTATTCTTTGAAATTTTCGTAGTCTGAAGAGTCCCGGAAAAGAAGTTATATTGAAAATGTCAAACTGACTTGTTTGAAACTCAATTTCAGGAGCATTCAAGAACCCTAAATTCCATAGAGAATATCTCAGAAAGTGAAACAAACAAACATCTAAATTTTTTACCCAAGGTACTTGTGTATGCCTCCTATGTTAAAAAATTTCACAGTCTAAAGAGTCCCATAAAAGAAGTTATAGTGAAAATACCAAACTAGCATGTTTGAAACTGATCTTAGGACCATTCAGAAACCCTAACTTCCATAGAGCATATCTTAGAAATTACAACGAACCAACATCTAAAACTTTTACCTGAGCTACTTGTGTATGTCTCCCATGTTCTGTAAAAATTTCATAGTCTGAAGAGTCCTGAAAAAGAAATTATAGTGAAAATTTCAAACTGACCTATTTGAAATTGCTTTCATGAGCATTTCTGGAACCCTAACATCCATAGAGCATATCTTTGAAAGTATAGTGAACCAACATAGGAAATTTTTATCGTATGTACACAAAGATATATCCTCAACATCTCCAAAATTTCAGGGTCTAAAACGTCCTAGAAAATAAGTTATAGTGAAAGTGTCAAGCTGACCTATTTGAAACAGATTTTAGGAGCTTTCAGAAACCCTAAATTTCACAGGGCATATCTCCGAATGTTTATCAAACCAACATTTTAAATTTTTACCACATGTACCTAGAGATATCGCCTCCGTCTCTTCAAAATTTCAAGGTCTGAAATGTCCCAGAAAATAAGTTGTAGTGAAAGTGCGAAGCTGGCCTGTTTGAAAATGATTTCAGGAGTATTCAGAACCCCAACTTCCATAGGGAATATATATTAAAGTATAGTGAACCAACATATGAAATTTTTACCAAATGTACCCATAAATGTGTAATATTCCATATATAAAAAGTATGCAGAACATAAATAAAATGCTAGAAATGGAAGATGAACAACAATATAACCATAATAACACCACAATAATACTGAAATGATAACAAAATAACACCAGGAAGAGCACTTCGATTACTAATAGAAATGTTCATGGGCCTCTTCGAGGGGGCAACCTCCAGTTGAGCAGAGCTCTATTACAATAATATCCAAGCTAGGGTTCTCATACCCTTGACTCCTATTTATACTAAATATGTCTATCAATAGAACCATCTAGAGGAAGATCCTTCTAGAAGTAGAAGCTTCTATTAGATATTCTTACATTCGACTTATTCTACTTTATTGCAAGGCCTTATTAATATTGACCTTTATTACATCGGAATACATTGTTCTACTTATGTGAGTGGTTAGGTCCCTAACATGTCCTCCCCCTTAAAAACAACCTTGTCCTCAAGGATTGAGATGTGGAAATTGTTGCAGAATGGTAGTTGGTTCCCAAGTGGCATCTGCTCGAGTTGTATCTTTCCACTGGACTAACACTTCCTTGATGGTTCGCTGATGCAGGCGACACTCATGCTGGTCCAAAACTACTTGTGGTTGTAGCCAAATGGAACCTTCTTCATCCAACTCGGGAAGGTTGGTTTGAGTTTGGCACTTAGTTCCAATCACCTTATTCAAGCATGAAACATGAAAAACATGATGTAGCTTAGAATGACTGGGAAAAGCTAACTGATAGGCCAACTATCCCACACACTTGAGAACTATATAAGGACCATAAAATTTAGGCGCCAACTTCTGACAATGGTCGGCCTTGAGGGAAGTTTTCTTGTAAGGTTGCAGTCGAAGAAACACCTGATCCCCTTCTGCAAAATGACGTTTAGAGCGACCTTGATCTGCTTGTTGCTTCATGTGATTCTGGGCCATGACCAAATTCTCTTTGAGGGTACGAAGAATAGCCTCTCGAATTGTAAGCGTTTGGTCAACCACCTGGACCTTCGAGACACCTGGTAAACATGAGAGAACCGACGATGGATTTTTTCCATATACCGCTTCAAAAGGAGTCATGCAGGTAGTTGTGTGGTATGAAGTGTTGTACCATCATTCAACTAGGGGTAACCATTGAGCCCATTGATTTTTCTTTTCTAATGCAAAACATCTCAAATATGTTTCCAAACACTTGTTGACAACTTTTGTTTGACCATTCGTTTGGGGATGATAAGTTGTGTTGAGATGCAATTGGGTGCCTTGTAGCTTGAATAGTTCTTGCCAAAAATTGTTGGTGAAAGTTGGGTCGCGATCAGAAACAATAGAATGCGGCATGCCATGAAGCTTGAAGACTCGATCCATGAAAAGTTGAGGCACTATGGATGTTGTAAATGGGTGTTGAGGAGCACATAAATGAGCATACTTGGAAAGGCGATCAACTACCACCGTGATGAATGATTTATTGCCCGATTTAGGTAAGTCTATAATAAAATCCATAGAGATATCCCTCCAAATAGTAGGTGGAATCGGAAGCGGTTGTAGTGTGCCAGGATATTTCACTGTTTCACCCTTGTTACGTTGACACACATAAAATTCGGCCACAAAATTATGAATGTCTTGTTTCATACCATCCCAGAAAAAAGAACATTTGACCCTGTCATAGGTTTTGTTAAACCCAGAGTGCCCAGCTATGGGTGTAGCATGAAGCTCAGAAAGCACCATTGATTTAAGTTTTGACTCTTTACTTAAATACAAACGACCTTTGTATTGAAGGTCATCATGGAGCCAAGAGTACCCTAGGGAAACTGGAGAATTGGATTGTAATTGTTGTATCAGAAGTGAAATTTTGGGATCATGTAGCCATTCCTGGCGAACGACTTGAAGCCAATCTGGTACAATGAAGGAGAGAGAAAAAAGGGAGCCTTCATCTTCATATTTTCGGGAAAGTGCATCTGCCACCACATTGTCTTTTCCTTCCTTGTAAATGATCTCATAATCATATCCAAAGAGCTTAGTCACCCATTTTTGTTGCTTTGGGGAGGAAATGCGTTGTTCCATAAAATACTTGAGGCTTTGATGATCTGTCTTAATTTGGAAGCGTTGCCCCAATAGATAAGGGCACCACAAATCAACAACATGCAGAATAACCAACATTTCCTTTTCATAGATTGATTTGCCAAAATTTCTTTCAGACAGTTGTTTGCTGGTAAATGCCAAAGGTCGACCCTCTTGCATAAGGACAGTGCCAATACCTTTCGCTGAAGCATCACATTCCAGGACAAAGGTCTTTGTGAAATCAGGAAGGGCCAGGACTGGAGTGGTGCACATGGCCATCTTCAAGGTTTAAAAAGCTTGAGTAGCTGTTGGAGTCCAAGTGAAAGAATTATTTTTAAGGAGTACGGTGAGAGGTCCCATAATCTTTCCATAATTCTTAACAAACTTGTGATAATAACCTGTTAAGCCCATAAATCCTCACAATCTTTTGAGAGTCTTTGGGTGAGGCCAGTATTGCATAGCTTCAATCTTTTTAGGATTCACCCTGATGTCGTTCTTTCCAACAAGATGACCCAAGTACTCGACTTTTGAGGCGCCAAAAGCACATTTAGATTGTTTCAAGAAAAGTTGGTGCTGAGAGAGTAGATGGAGAATGCGGTCTACATGAGCAAGATGGTCTATCCAGGTTTTTCTATAAATGAGGATATCATCAAAGAAAACTAAGACAAAATGACGGAGAAAAGGGCGAAGGACATGATTCACAAGGCTTTGGAAGGTGGAGGGGGCATGACCAAAAACTCATAGTGGCCCTCATGAGTTCTAAAGGTAGTCTTAGGAATGTCTACCTCTTTCATATGGATCCGGTGGTAGCTAGAAAAAAGATCAAGTTTAGTAAAGAACTAGGCGCCACTCAATTCATCCAAGAGGTCATCAATGACATGAATGGGAAATTTGTCTTTAATTGTGAGTTCTTTGAGGGTGCGAAAGTCAAGAAACATGCTCCAAGAACCTTATTTCTTCAGGACCATGACGACAAGAGAAGAGTAAGGGCTCGTACTAGGGAAAATAATGCCTGCATTAAGAAATTCTTGAACCATTTTATCAATTTCATTTTTTGGGGAAAAGGGGTGACAACAGGGACGGATATTGGGAGGGAGGCTTCATGGGATAAGGGGAATGGAATGATCATGAACACCATGGGAAGGCGGGAGTCCTTGGGGAGTGGAAAATACCACTTGATGTTTAGAGAGGATGGATTGGAGGTCTTGTGACACAGAGGGTGTCTCAGTTTCCTGTATGGCATGGAGTTGGGCAATAATGCTAGAATGACCTTTTTTGAGCAACTTTTCCATGCGATGGGAACTAATGATCTCCAGTGAATCGACGGTGATGCATTGGAACTTATATTTTTTACCCTCTTAGTCGAATTGCATGGTTAATTCCTTGAAATCCATGAGAATGGGACCCAAAGTCCTTAGCCAGTCTTCACCAACACAATGTCACAACTGCCCATGTCGATAACAAACATATGATATTTCAGGTGGTAGTCACCAATTTGGAGATGCACATTTTCACAACACCCTCCACATTTCATGGAGCCGTACATTTTCACAACACCCTCCACATTTCATGGAGCCGTCATTGGCAATCATGATTTGGAAATTATTGACTACATAGATATAGCAATGAGTTTCTTGGGCAATGTGGCGATGGATAAAATTATGAGTGCTGCCACTATCAACCAGAATGATGAACTTCCTATGCTTGATGTAACCAATTAGCTTGAGGGTTTGGGGAGCAGAGAAACCAGTGAGAGCATTTAGGGAAATCACCGGTTCTACTTCGGGAGGGTCTGAGGGAGGGGTTATGTTCGTGGTTTAAGGTGACTCAGACACAAGAGGAGTTTCAACATCCTCTTCCGAAACATCCTCTGAGATGGCCATAAAAATATTTTTTTCCTTACACTTGTGGCCTAGAAAATATTTGTCATCACAATTATAACAAAGGCCTTTGAGTTGGCATTTATCCATTTCAACCCTGGTCAATTTTTGGATCTTTAGTGGAGCAGAGGGAGTAGTGGGATTTACTGGTTTAGTGCAAGGAATAAAGGAGGGTTTCTGGTTTTGAGAAGATACAACTTGTTGTGCTTCTTTGGCTCTTTTAGTAGCCTCCACCCAACTATCAAGACGAGCCATGAGGTCATGGGCACGAATCTCATCCTTAAGGCCACTGATAAAACATTCTCGAAAAAAGGCATCAGACATGCCCTCTGTCCGAAAAGCCAGGCGCTCAAAAGCAACTATCCACTATTCTAGATTGTTTCTACTTTGTCAAATGTCCTAAATGGTTGGTGTCAGTGTCAAAGCGTTCATAAATCTCTGCCACGAAGTGTGTCCAAGCAATATACCCTTGACGAGAAGTTTTTCTTCATTGCCACCATTGCCAACGTTCTTAATCTAAATGGAGAACACCATACTGGAGTTTGGCCAAGTCATCTGTAATACCGTATAAAGAGAAATAATGTTTCATTTGGGTTACCCAACCAGTGGGATCCAAGCCATCAAATTTGGTCACATCCACCCGCGGAAGGCTTAGGTCATGCTAAAAGTGATGGGGCTGAGAATTATGGGAATGAGAGGAAGTTTCAACTTCGGTATGTGGAGGTGGGTCAAATAATGGGTTATCTGCAGGGATATGCAACTTGGTGCAGATCATCAAAATGACAAATTCAATCTAGGTAGTCATGTCTTGTTTGAGTTCCTCAATTGAGGCAGCGATGGACGACTGCATGGTTGTATTTATGGCGGCAACATTGGCACTGCACTGTTTCACTTCTTGTTGGGTCTCTGAGAAATTAGATTGCAAGGTATTGAGGTGAGCTTCCAAGTATTGGCTATGGGTATGGGCCATGATGACGAGGGAACCGAAACGGGGCAGGTGGGGTCAAAATTGTTTCTAAAAAATGATATGTATGAATATGATAAGGGTGAAGAGATCAATCCAATGGAATAGGTCTCAAATAATGGTGCAAAAATNTATACTTCGATTTGAAGAATACTGCAGTGGTGAAATGCCCAAATTCTTAACCAGGAAGAAATGTGTAGTGATTTGGCAACCCGAACACAATTGTGTGGCAATAGATCTTGTCTGTTTTAATTTTTTTGTTTCCATCTCCAAGGGTTAGGTATTCAAGGGTTCTACAAACAAGGGTTTGCCCTGTGCTATAGCTCTCTCATATATGTGTGGGGTCCAATAGTAGTACTCGGCCCAATATCTCAGGGCACTAACTAAGGAGTCTAGACCATTCCCTTAGCCGTACTACCCAACTACCTAGGTACTAGAGAGTATTTTCCCAAGTGTTTTTCTCGATGGCACTATATTAGTCAGGTAGCCAATTGGTTTATCTAAAGAGCGCTTCAGGAAATATAGGCTGATCCGTACATAGGTGTTGTCTGATGCGCTACCACTTGAAGGGGTACCAACAGGGGTTACAAGGGTGGCCAACAGATGTGCGCTTAAGAACCACTTGTATTTCCCACGTGTATGAATCCCTCAACCGTGGGTTTATGCATGTAACGACATATCTCTGTGGCTTAAAGATGCCAGAATACGTCTCTACCCTGAAAAAAAAATTAACCCACAATTTTCTACCAAGGAAAGTGCTCTGATACCACTTGTAATATTCCAAATATAAAAGGTATGCAGAACATAAATAAAATGCTAGAAATGGCAGATGAACAACAATATAACCAGAATAACACCACAATAATACTGAAATGATAACAGAATAACACCAAGAAGAGCACTTCAATTACTGATAGCAATGTTCACGGGCCTCTTCGAAGGGGAAACCTCCAGTCGAGCAGAGCTCTATTACAATAATATCCAAGCTAGGGTTCTCATACCCTCAACTCCTATTTATACTAAATATGTCTATCAATAGAACCATCTAGAGGAAGATCCTTCTAGAAGCGAA
>ML814232.1:0-58548 GCA_009831015.1 Picea engelmannii | reverse complement strand
TATTTTTTTCTTTACACTTGGCAAAACAGATAGATAATTTTGATCTTCTAGATTAGGGTTGATTACATCTTTATAATACCTTAATTTTCTTTTTTCCTCTAACTCTTTATCACACCACATTTTTTGCATAAAATTTTGATTTGACGTTTTTTTTAATAGTATCTTTATTCTGCAAAATGGTTTCTTCCATGAATCCCCAATAGTTTATCCAAGACCAAGCATCATTATGCCATCCTCGCTTGAGTCGATGGTTGTTATGACTTGATTTGGAAGAAATTTTAGGTAGCCTCTTGTCTTCCATGTTGTTTAACTTGTTCTTATACATTAGGTATCTAGTCATAGCCATGCTCTCAATGGGAGAGAGGCTCGTTTCTACGAGGATGATGGGATAGGATGCATCTCATATGATGTCCTCCCTCACTCATCCTTGTTGTCCATATACGACATATAAGAGTGAAGGTGGCAAATATCCAACACAAGTTTCAAAAGGTGACTTACCAGTAGAAATGAAGAGTGATTTGTTATTAGAGTGTTATATATAGATCATATTTTCATCCCATGTCTGCAAATGCTTATGATAGTAACCCCTCAAAATATGCACCAAAAACCTGTTGACTACTTTTGTTTGCCCATCTATCTATGGATGGAATGTTGTAGACCTCTTGAGCTTAGTGTCCATCTTCTCCCACAATGTAAACTAAAAGGCATTGAGAAATATAGTGTCTTTTTCTGATATGATGCTCCTTGGCATCCCAAAGTGCAGTTAGACTTGTTCAAAGAACAAGTTTGTTGCTTCCTAGCCCTTGATCGTCTTTTTACAAGGCATGAGAATGCACATTTTGTTGAACTTGTCAACTACCACAAATAGATAGTCATGTCTTTTCCTAGTTGTTGGTAAACCTCCCACAAAATCCATGGAAATTCTTTCCCAAGGTCGAGTAGGTACATGTAAGGGATGGTATAGACCTTGATTCCTATTACTGGTCTTGTTGGTACAACAAAGTATACATCCTCTAATATACTGTGTTACATCTTCTTACATTATGAGCCAATACACATACCTCTGTAAGTTGGTAATTGTCTTCCTAACACCAAAATGTCTTGTAACCTTGGAAGTGTGAGCCTCTATGATAAGCTATAGTCGTTCACCTTTAGGGACAATATAAAGCTTGTTGAGATTGTAGAGTAGACCATTTTGGAAATGATAGTCCACCTTGTTTTCACCTTATTCTATATGAATTTGGCTCTGTAGCTACTAAAACACCTCCTTGAAGTCCTCTTCTTCTATGTATGCTTCTATGTATGCATCATGGGTCAAAAGCTGCATGTGCATCATATTTCCCAAATATGTAATATTGGATGTGGGTGGTCATGAAAGCATGTCTTCCAACTTGTTTGTGCTACCCTTCTTATACTTTATGACCAAATGAAACTGTTGTAAGAACCCCATCCATTTGTAGTGCCCGGTTTTCTATAAATTACTTTAGGCCTACAAATACTAGAGCAATTGGTGATCTGTGTGGATGATGGTCTCCTTTCCCATCAGATAATGCTTCCACTTTTTGATATCTTGTACCAAGGCATATAACTACTTGTCGTAGGTAGGTTAGTTGAGGATTGCCCCATGAAATACTTCATAATGATAGAAAATAGGCCTTTCTCCCTGCATCAGGACTACTCCCATGGTATACCCACTTGCATTTGTCTCTACATCGAAGGGCTTCTGCAAGTTTGGTAGAATGAGCACTATTGCTTGGATAATCTTTCTTTTCATCTCATCAAAGGCCTTGTGTTGATTCTTCTCCCATTGTAAACTATCACTGCTCGATGTCATTGCATGGATTGGTGCAACTATTGCTAAAAATGAATCTATGAACTTCCGCAAGTAATGTGATGCCCCAACAAATCTCCTAACTTCTATGCAATTTGTAGGAACTGGTTATTTCATGATGGCCTCCATCTTGGCATGATCTATCTTGAGCTTGCCTCCATCGATCACATACCCCAAATACACCAAATACTGTCGAGAAAACTCACATTTCTTGAGATTGTCTATCAATTGGTGCTTCTTAGGGGTCTCTAACACCTATATAATATGTGTTATGTGCTCCTCCCAGGTACCACTATAAACCAGTATATCATCCAAATAGACAATAACAAATGAATCTAGATAAGGGCATAAAACATCATTCATTAATATCATAAATGTAGCTAGTGTGTTGCATAAGCCGAATGGCATACCCAACCACTCATACAAACCTTCCCTTGTCTTGAAGGCAATCTTCCATGCATATTCTTCTTTGACTGATAGATGGTGATATCCCAATTTCAAATTCATCTTAGTGAAGTACTTGGCATGCTACGTTGGTCCAATGGTTCATTGATCATGGGCAGAGGGCATTGATTCTTCAATGTAATCGTGTTCAATGCCTTGTAGTCAATACACATTTGCCAAGTCCCATCCTTCTTTTGTACAATTATGATAGGTGACCCACAAGGTGAGGTGCTTGGTCAAATCACACCCTACTCCAACAAATGTTGTAACTACTTATTCGCTTAATTTGCTTTTAGAATAGACTGTCTATATAACCCAATATTCGGCAATGGGGAGTCTGGAAATATCTATATTTCGTGCTCTACATCCCTCTTGGGTGGTATCCCTTTAGGCTCTTGGAACACTCCTCTATATACCTGAAGAAACTCCAACTGACGTTTTTTCTCTTTAGTAAACACCTCCAGGGATACCTTTACTATTATTGACTCATCAACTGATTTTCTCTTAACAAAAGTAAAACTTATTTCTTGCTAGAACCGATCAATTTCTTAGCTTGATTGGCACTTGCTGGTGAAATTTTTTATTTGCCTTTGTGCGCATTGATGATGAAGGATTTCCCATCCTTTATGAGGAGATAATGGTCGGATCTCTACATGAAGATACCACCCCTCATATACATGTAGGGTATTCCAAATGCTACTCTGCATACATCCTGTGGTACTACATCTAATTCTACTTCATCTAGAAAATCAACACTTACATCAAATTTCATCTTGCACTAATTTGTTACTTTGATCCTTGAAACCTTGTTTATACAACCCAATGGATAGGGGATAGGATGATCATGAACCTACTATCTAAGTGTTTTGTCCAGATCCACTACTATGATATTATCCTATGAACCAGAGTCAAACATAGATTCTATCTTGATCTTCTTAACCGAAATCTTAATGTGGAAGAGCTTGGTTATCTCCTTCTCTTCATGATGATGAAGGCTGCTCATATTCACCTCCTTCTACACAAATGTCTAGACAATCTTTTCATCCACATCAGAGCTACTTTCAACCTGATTTCTCGAATATGTGGCTAGAAGGTTCTTTTTCTTTTTGTCCTTCTTGTGGTTCTTCGAGTTCATCTCTGGATGTAGTTTCGAACACTTTTTTCGTCGGTGTGACCATAAATATTGCAATGGTTCCTAGGATCCTTATGCCAATGTGCAGTGGTTTCCATCTTCTTATCCTTTCCCCCTTTCCACTTCTTCTTCCCCTCCTTTGAATCCTCTTGGTTCTCTTTCTTCTTGGAACCGCTTGGTTTCCCTTTCTCATGGCCTATGTTTTCTAGATATTGTGCCTATACACATGCCTCATCCATTGTCCTTGGCTTGAAGAGCATCACCTAATTTCATAGATGACTATGTAAACCTCCCAGATAGTTTAGGAGTACATATTAGTTCTTGGGAGAGATACCTAGCATGATGGCCATCTTTCTGAACTCAGTGGTGTACTCTTGTACACACCGCCCCTGCCTCTTCTTGAAGTAGTGCCATGGGATCCATTGGTCCTCTACATATCCGATTGGTATAATTAAGACTTGACGAGGGTTTTGAAGTCCTCCTACCTAGTTACTGGTGGATCACCCTCCAACCTAACTATTTTTGTATGGCTTTCCCACTAGGTTAAAGCATGGCTATCTAACTTCAATATAGCAAATGAAATCGTCTTATCTTCATCTATATGGTGAATTCTAAAATAAACTTCTATTTGTTGCAACCAATGATTCATTTTTAGTGCATCATTCTCACCTTGTTATGGATTTATATTCACTTTCAGTTCCATCTTGAATAGGGATTGTGAAGGGTTAATGACACTTGAACTCAACTACTCTTTCTCAGATTCTTTGCGCGACTCCTTTCCTAGGTCTTCATGATATCCTAATTTCCCCTCTGATTTTAACTTTGCATTAGATCCTTCATCATCTCTGAACAGTCTAAGATTTCTTGCTAGAGCTGTCAATCAAATTCAATTGTGGGAACTTGATTCATTTAATCGTCAACTCAGGTTTGTAATCTTATGAAATATGCAGCACTGTAGGTGCATAAACTTGGTTTACAGTTTTTGTTATTATGAATGCAATGAAGGTTGATTCCCAAATTATTCTAAATCTTTTGTGAACAAGAAAGCAAAGTGATATTCTGTAAGAAAACAGAGTGTGGAATTTAAAACAGAGTATGAAAGAAAACAATTTCAAAAGTCGACAATCACTTAATCCTTAGCTCTTAGATTCATGAATGTAATCAACATGATTTCATGAACTACATAAATTTCCCAGTTTGTTTTGTAAACTAATGAAAAGTTAAATTGACTTTGAAAATTTAAAAAGAACTAAACTTAATAAATTAAAATCTAATGCTAGTGTTGTTCAATTACAATAGTACTCAAGAGTTCATTTAATTATTTGTTCATAAGCTTTATGGATATTTTCAACTGACTCCACAAAATACATATATTTCTAATTAGCTATGTTCACCAAAGTCAAAAGTACTCAATAATGATCGTATCGAAATCAACACTGTAATTGAAATTAGAAATGAAATTTATAAAAAAGACTCAATTGCAGAAAATAAAAGGACAACTAAAAATAGAATCTTGGAATTTGAAAACAGAGTAACAGAGAAATAAAGTAACAAACTTAGTCACAGGTGCCCCTCCTGCATCCTTGTATGTTACTGGTAAAGTCTTATGCAGATACGAGCTATGAGTTTAATCAAACATATAATTGACGCAATGAAAACCAACAACACTTGTATTAGATAAAAATCAAGAGTACAATATCTTATTATTTCCACGGTGCCCTCTATAGTGTTCTAAGTATGAATTTATACAAAATTAATCAAGATCATTTCAGATCTGATTTCATAGGAATGTGATCAATTAACTTGCAACTATATATGCGTTTAAGATTTACAATGATATGGAAAATATCAAATATCAACAAATGTCATGGAGAAATTCATGACTGGATGCATGAATTTCTCCATGTGATTTCGTTCCTTAGATCGATATCTTGATGGAGTTTTGTGTTGTGCACTTGTGCCACATCATTGCCACCTAATTAGGTTGACCACAACTTTGATTTTTGGCACCTGGTATAAATTTGGATTCATTATGGAAGAAGCCCGAACCTTGAGTTTAAACAAATATGCTACAGAAAGTAGTTAGTGCTTAAAAGAATTATGTAGCTGTAGAATCAAAAGATTTTGCAACTTACTTTAAAATAACAATGAATTAAACTATATTGCATCAAAATAACCAAAATAAATAAAAGATTTAGACTTTTACCTCTGATGTTATCTTGTATCAAGGATGGGATAAAATAAGGGTTTATTATGAAAAAAAAGGAGGATTTTGGCATATGAAAAATAGCTAGCAATAATGCAAAGATGATGACAAAAGAGTGAGTTTCCGAAGCCCAACAAGAGACACCATGAGGAGGTTCATATTGCAGTTGATATCAATGACTTGTGCTTCCAACCTCTCAAATCTCTCTTCTACTAGATCTCGAGGGTTGTTATGAATAGACTCGTCTACCATGGCTAGAGTTTCTATGAATTTTCTATAAGGTGATTCCCAGATCCTACAACTTCCCACAAATACCAAAAATAAAGCATGCTTTGATACCAATATGATCTGTAAACTATTGTGGATATTCCACTAGAATAGTTCTTCACAACAAATCTAATAAAAAAAACTGAAAATCTACACTGTAGAGGTTAAATTCCTTTAGATTCCATAATCTTTAGTTACTGATTTTATGCTTATGCATGAAATAGATAAAATGCAGAAAAAAAATAATAATAAAATACAATCACACACCATCCACAAAATAACACAAACATTTTCTTTGGGAAACTCTTACGGGAGAAAACCTAGCTAGAAGGTGAGATTGCTCTCCTCTCTTTTCTCTGGTATGGAAATAATGCAAGTACAAAGGAGAAGGAACTCTCTATGGAGTTACTTGAGACATGTGGCATGTTAGGCTACTACAAAACATTAAACCTCTATGTTATTCTCTCTAATTTCCCACTCCTAGTTGTTTTGCTTTGGTATGGAACAAAATACGATAACATAGAATGAAACCCCTTCTCCTCCTAGTGGCCCAGTATTTAACATATCCTGATGGAAATCTAGGGTTAGGGTATTTACTTCCTCATCCTTCAATTAGTGATCAGGTTTGGACCTTCTATATTTTTCTATAAAATCCACTACGTGGCTAGCCCCACAAAATTAAGTAATGGGGGTTCACATGGCATCCACTCGCACCATGGTGATCAATACAATAGTTCAACTTGTGGGAGGAATAACTTTAACATATGAACTCCAATTGAGGAGATTCTTGCACTATTGGAAAGGTCTCAATGTGTAGAATATATAACATTTATCCATTGTAAGGTTTGCAACACAAAAAAGTGTCATTTGATGCCTCAAAATGGATCCAAGATATTTCAGACGGTTTTTTGGACCCAAACTTCCAAATTTGGACTAGCTGCCAAAATGGCCCTGCAAGTTGATTCCTCCAATTTTTCCACCCAGATGTATTGAGATAGATGAAAAATAATATAATGATCCAATCCAGATCAGTTGATATTAATATTTCTAATGAAGATAAATGTACCAATTTACTGTTATTTTTACCAGACTTGTGGGATAGTCTGGTTGTGGCCATAAGTAGTAATTCAACTACTTTAAGTTTTGATGATGTGGTCTCATCCTTTTTGTTTGAGGAGATGAGGTAGAAAAACATGGAAAGACATAGCACATATGCCTTATTTGTAAGAGTACTCCCCCAAGAAACAAATAGACCTAATTCCTCATGTGGGAGATCTAAATCTAGGGGAAGATCTAAAACTCTCAATAAATTTGTAAATGTATGCTGGAGATTTGGAAAACATGAGAATTATAAGAAACAACATAGATCTAAAATTTTTGAGAGAGGGAATGGATTTGATGACGCTACTTCTACATAAGAAAAATTCTTTGTGGACGAAGGAGGGGATGTGTACTTGGATTATTCTTGCACACATGTAGATCTTGAGGCATCATTGGTTGACTCTGGTGCATCGTTTCGTATGACTCCCCACAAGGAGTGGTTCGATGAATATGAAAGGTATGATGGAGGTTACATTTTTCTATAAGATGAATCAACAACCAAAATCATAGGACAAGGAAAAGTCAAGTTCAAGCTCATGGATAGTAGGATTAGAACACTCCCTCATGTTCTACACATACCAGGATTGGATATAAATTTGATTCATGTAAACAAGATGGACAATGTAGGTGTAAAACAAATGTTTGATAAGGAAACCTACAAGATGGTTTGAGGAGAAATGGTGTTGCTGAAGGGAGTTCGAATTGTAACTCTATATAAGCTACTAGGAAGCACTATTAGTGACTGGTGAAAAAGTTCTTTTGTTCCTGAGATTAGACTAAAGAAGAAAAAACTCCTACAGACTTTGGAGAAAAGACTATGTTGTGGCATCAAAGACTGGGGCATATCGGAGATAAGGGCCTTAAAGTACTACATGGTAAAGGTATGGTTGAAGGTACGTCAAATTTCTCTTTGAATTTTGATTTCTATGAACATTGCTTATATGGGAAGCATAAGCATGTAAGATTTTCCTCTAGTGCTACGAGGGAAAAGGGAATTTTCCGGTTGGTGCACAATGATGTGTTTGGACTGGTGTCGGTTCCATCACTGGAAAAATTTGTGTACTATGTCTCATTTATAGATGAATTCTTGAGGAACACATGGATTTATTTCATTGGGAAGAAATTTGAAGTCTTCGACAAATTCAAAGAATTTAAGGCTCTTGTAGAGAATTATACCAAGAAGAGAATTATGGGCAGAGGAAGTGCGTACTACATGTTACCTGGTCAATCAATCAACCTCATCAATGTTATATGGCAAGACTCCACACGAGGTATCGACTAGTAAGAAAGAATCTCTTACACATCTCATGATGGTATTTGGTTGTGATGCCTATGTTCATGTTCCAAAATAAAATAGGAGTAAGCTAGATAAAAATGTTGAAAAGTGTATCTTTATTGGATATAAAGATGGTATGAAAGGTTGTAAGATTTGGAACCTAGAAACCAATGTAAATGTGTTGAACCTAAATAGAATAGATCTAGCTGAGAATTGACATACACCGTTGTAGAGAAAATAGAAGAAAGAGAAGGAGGAGAGAAAGAATGGAAGAATTCTCATTAACCAAATGAATGAATGATAATTTACACATGATATACTCTGTATAACTCAACCAATGTGCACTTGAGGAGAAGCCAATGTGCCATAGTGGTGGTCTAAAGTGACCTAGACACACACCAACAATTATGGGAGTAAACTACCACCTAGTCTAGTCTCTCGAGAAGTTACGTGGGTGAACTGCCACCTAGTCTGAGTTAACTAGTCTATCAGTCTTCAATTAACTGACTGAAACATAGTGAAGTGAAGAGGAGATTAAGGAATCATGAGTAATGTGCTAGTCTGGTGATGATCCCAAGGAAAATTAACATTATCTGGTGATGATCCCAATGTTGCATGGTGATAATCCCAATGTAGCATCTAGACTTCACTCAACTGATCAAATTGAAGTGAAAATTGAAGAGAATATTCTCCTAGAGGAATATTCTCCCTAAAATTTAGGATATTGGATAATGACTAATAAACATAGGGAAAACCTTAGGAAAAATAAATCATAGGTGTGTGTGAAGTATCTCCAATAACCAAGAAGGTAGTGTATAGTAGAGATGTGGTATTTAGATAAATCAAAGATGTTGTCAAACATGAAGTCCTACCAAGGAAGGAAGAACAAAAAAATAGAGTTTGAATTGAAGGATAATGAATCAGATTCTATAGAAGAACAAGAACCAAAAGAAGAAGATCCCCATACTCCAGTATTGAGATTGGTTCGGGAAAGAGGGAAACCAGAAAGGTATACTTCACCTTTTTTCCATTCAAATTTTGCTTTGTTTATTATTGATGATGATCCTAGAACTATTAGGGAGGCAGTGGATTCAGAAGATGGAAAAATATGGAAAAGGGCCATGGTGGAAGAAATGGAAGCATTGGAAAATAATGAGGCTTGGGATATAGTGGAGTTGTTGAATGGAAGAAATCCCATTCGAAGAAAATAGGTGTTTAAGAAGAAGTTGAATGCAGAAGGAAAAGTGGAGAAATATAAAGCTCGATTAGTAGAAAAAGATTATTCCCGGGTAGAGGGAATTGACTTTGGTGAAATTTTTTCTCTTGTTGCTAAGATAACTTATTTTAGATTTATTTTATCTCTTGCTAATGCTTTTAATTTTGAAGTAGAATAGGTGGATGTAAAGACAACATTCATACATGAAGATCTGGAAGAAGAAATCTACATGAAGCAGCCATAAGGTTTTGCAGTGAAGGGAAAGAAAGAGTTGGTATTCAAGTTGAAAGAGTCCCTGGATGGGTTAAAGAAATAACTAAGGATGTGGTATAAAAAATTTGATACTTATATGTTGGGACTTGTCATCACAAGGAGCAAAGACGATCATTGTTTGTATTTCAAATTAGTTGGTGATCATCTTATTTATTTGGTCTTGTATGTGGATGATATGTTGTTGATAGGAAACGACAAGGAGATTATCCAAGATGTGAAAAGCCAGTTGTCCTCTAAATTTTACATGAAGGATATTGGTGGTGCAAATTTCATTTTGGGCATGGAAATTAAAAGAGATCGGAAAATAAGAAACTTTGGTTAAATAAGAGGAAATATGTCAATACAATATTGCTTAGGTCTAATATGTAGGAATGTAAACTAGATAGGGTTCCTATTCATGTGGGTGTAAAATTATCTGCAAATCAGTGTACTAAGACACAAGCAGAGGAAGAGGACATGTCCCACGTTCCATGTGCCAGTTTCGTTGGTAGTTTGATGTATGCAATGGTCTATATTAGACCAGACATTGCACATGCAGTGGGAATTTTGAGCATGTATATGTCTTAACCAGGGACGGAGCATTGGACAACAATAAAGAGGGTTTTTCAGATATTTGTGTGGTAGTACTAGTTATGGATTGTTCTACCAAGAAAGACTAGAATTGGACAGAGCGTTGAACATACATGTGTTTGTTGATGCATACCGGGTTGGATATCTAGGTCACATAAGATATACACGTGGGTATGTGTTTATCGTGTTTGGAGGAGTAATCAATTGGATGAGAAAAAAACAAGTTGTAGTGGCACTCTCAACTACAAAAGTTGAATACATGGTATCCATGCATGAAATCAAGGAAGAAATTTGGTTAAAAAGATTGTGTTTAGGTATTGGTTTGATATAACAAGCTGTAAGGATAGATTGTGACAGTTAGAGTGCCATATTCCCGGTGAAGAACCCAACTTATCATTCAAAGAAAAAGCATATTGATGTTCAATATCACTTTGTGAGACACATGGTTGAAGACAAGAATGTGTTGTTGATGAAGGTGGACACTTTGAATAATGTTATAGATTCATTAACAAATTCTGTGAGAACCGAGAAGTTCTCTTGGTGTAGAGAAACAATGGGAATTGTTGCCTTGGATTTTTGACTATGTAATCCCATGATCCCCTGTATGCAAAGAAAACAACAAGTGGGAGAATGTTGGGTATGTGTTATATTATTTGCATGAACAAACCCACGTGTTGTGTTGTGCTAGGTGCGTGGGGAGGCGGGTTACATGGGGGTTGTAGGAGGGGGGGCAAAGCCCCTGAAAAATGGTATTTTTTTGCATCTACTTTTTAGTGAGTTTTGACACACGATTTTCACTGATGGTTTTCTAATTTTGGTTAAGGAATTAGGGTTGTAGATTAATTTGGTTCAATGGATTAGGGGTTTTGGATGATGCGGGATCCTATGTATTATATTGTAAACAATGAAGATGAGGATGAATACAAAATTAGATGTGTGTCTCTAAACAAGTTGTTGGTATTCTCGGTTTGGGTTTCCAGGGTAAAATATCTGTGTAATGTGTGTGTGTGCCATTGTATATTTTTTTCTTTTATTAAGAGTCTATTTGTAGTAATTAATTGTACAAGGTTAAAATCTACAGTTTCCTTACACTAGGGGGTGTTGGTTGTGGTGGTGGTGTTAAGTTGTATAATGTAAGAAGGTTGTAATATAGGTAGTGACTCATAGGATAGTGCAAGGGATAAAAGACTTCTTAGGAGGTTGGCTAGTTGCAAGCAATGAGAAAGAGGAGTGAGACACTATAGAAGGAGATCAGTTATGAAGGTAGTAGTGAAAGTAAATAGGAGTTACAAAAGTTGAGAAGGAAAGGAGAGCTAGCCAACTCCCGGTGAAGGGAGAGAAGGATAGTAATGGAAGTAATCCCATTAAGAGGAAGTTGGGGTGAATGAGTATTGATGGAGTCAAAGGAAAAAGATATAGATTTAATGGAGGTAGATGTAACCATCTAGACTTATGATGTAGAAATGACCTCTGAAGATGTTGTGAAATATGTTGAAACCAAATATCCAAATGAAATTGAAGTTGTTATTTGACTAGATGATATTATTATGGATGTGCACCAATTGTTTCAAGAAGAGAAACCTGTCCAACTTGAAGAAGGTTTACTAGAATCTGTCATACCTAGACTAGATCTAATAACTCCTCAAGAACATGCGACACATAAGGTATATTCTAGTATAAACTATGTTTTGTATTTTCCTATAGTACACGATGTAAGTCATAGTAGTGGAAATATTGGAATTCTAGTAGGTGGAAGTAATCAAGGTAATAGTAGCATAGGACAATTGGTATTGATCAATGAGTTGGTTAGTCAAGCTCATCCTTGAGTCATAATTTTATTTCTCAATCTATTCATAATGGATGCATCTAAGTAGGTTTTACCTCTAATCCAATAGTGGGAACATAAGGAGGGTCCCTAATGAGCTACCCAAAATTCCAAGGATAGGGAATCTATTGTTAGGTATGTGTTATATTCTTCCTTGGGAAACGTGGCACCTGCCTCGGGAAACATGTCACATATTTAGGTGGTTTTTCGGCACATGGTTTTTGCCGATGGTTTTCTGTTTCCGGTTAAGGAATTAGGGTTGTGGACTAATCTACGTCATTGGGTTAGGGTTTTGGATGTCGCTGGCTCCTATATGTATATTGTATTGTAAACAATGTATCACTATGAATGAATATAGAATATGTTGGTTTTCCCGGTTTGGGTTTCCAGAGGAAAAATCTTTGTGTAATGTTTGTATTTTCCATTGTATCTTTTCTGTTCTTTTACTGAATATTTGTTTGCAGTAGATATTGTACAAGGTTAAAATCTACATGTATGATGCAAAACAACAAAAGTTTCTTTGAAACTTCATCTGGAAGTCTAAAGGAATTCCAAATGCTTCGAAATTGCTAGACTTTCAAAATACCCTAAGACAGAGAGTTATTTAATGGTATATGAAATTTGTAGCTAACTCACTAGTAGGGGTATAAATTACTTTAATCAAGGTAAATAAGCAATTTATTTGTGAATTTAAGTTACCCAAATCCGAGCAACAGGGCATTGCAGAGTTGAAAAATACTAAGCAAAGGGATGGAGAGTTTGCATATGAGTATGTTCATCGGTTTTGAAACCTAATGGGTAGACTCTCATTTCCTATTCATGAAACCCATCATAAAGAATGATTCATTCAGGTATTTCTAACTTTGACCTGGATCCCCTTGATGCAATAAAATATTGTGACTCCTTGGGATACTTTGGAGCAAGCTATGAGGATTGAATCCACGATTATCTATGCGTAGTTACATAACCAAATTGTTGCATTAACAAAGAATATCCGAGAGTTGACATTACCCAAGGTTAGTAGGGAAAATGTATGGTGTATCAAATGCTAGGTAAAAGGACATCTAGCTTCAAAGTGTCCAAGGTTGTGAGGAGGTGTTGTGCTCGACCCCCCCACACCACCATTTCAAGGATGACCTATGAGTGGATTTGTGCAAGTTGGCATTGTTTCCCCTTTTCAAAATCATGCACCGTACCATTCTTTTCTAAATGTTTAGAAATCATAAACAAGGAAGATCTATGATATTTGTAGGATGTATGGACATCCTCCATGACAATGTCCCATTCTATAGAAATACCCATCAATGCCTAATACCCTCTACTATGAGTTTTGTAATACTTCATTCCATAGTATAGATACATGTGGGGCTATATATGCTTTGGTTGATATATTAGATAGAACTACATTCAAAGTAGATGAAAACTCATAGGCTTAAGGAGGGGGAGGTCACAAACAAGGTGGTGGTGGATACTAAGGTGGTAGGATGGGTGGAATAGGTGTAGCAATTTGATGCTACGACTACAATGCACCAGAAAATCTTGCTCGAGATTGTCCTCTACATAGGATCCCTTGGTGTTCATATTGTAGGGTTAATACCCATTCTATTGAAGAGTGTCTCGACTTGATTACAAAATGGGAAGACTGAAAAAGACAAAGGGCAATGAATTTGATAAGTTTGGAACCCCGACCTAGAATGAGTGAAGTTAGCCAAACTATTAATAATGTCACTAGAGGTAAAGCTCAAACCGATGTTGATATGTATTAGTTGGGACATACACAAATTCAAAAAGAAGGCCCTACTACACCTAAGTTTGATCCTGTGCAATAAGAATAAATTTTAAAAGACATGATGTAAATGTTTCTCAATATATTTATACCAATAATTCTAGAAATTGCAGAAAGATAGAAGGAACAAGGTTTTGGATTAGTATACATTCATTCAAGTCATGGAACACAACTAGAAGAAAGTTCTCAAGGTTAATATAATAAGGTTATTAATATCTAGTTTTAGTTGTTTTATGATATTTTGAAAGATGAATATTTAAATAGGAAGTTGTGCAACACCTTGAAGAGGTTTACCGAAGTTGGGGAAGAGGGAGAATATAACATTGATGCTAATCTCCCAAAAAGGCACTCTCACATAGTTAGAAGAAAAAGGAGGAGAACTAGGAAATAATTTAGACTAGGTGCCCCAACTAGGTAATGTTAGATCTAGGACTTTCTAAGAAATATGAAGAATAAACTATATTAATCCTATGGTATATGGCTTAGTTAATTGGAGTAGTATACATTCTTTTGATAGAGATTTAGAAGAATATTTACATGAATGGTCGGACAAGAGATATGAAATATCCTCCTAAAGATCTGTTGTAATCAAATATGTTTGCTAGATCAAAGCAAAGTTGTGGAATCTCTCTGTATATGATGGAATCTCTAATTTGGAGGACTTTATAAGAAATATGAAGAACACAATTGTGGAAAATTAGAGAAATCCTACTCTAGATATGGATTTGAGGGTTTGTAGCGTTCCTTAACCCTTGGAAATTTAAACATGACCAAGTATACACAGGATATAATTGCAAATTAATAAGAAACAATAGACAATAGGATAAAATATGTAAAGATACCCTTGTATATTGATAATGTGAAAAATAATACAATGTTCACTTGCCTCTTAAGGTGGGGCAACCTTCCACTGAGGAGATCTCCAAATACAAAACACAACACGAACATTCGATAGTCTCCTTTTTCTTTAAATAACTTTTCCATAACAAAAATTCCTAACTATTTGTGGTCCCATCACTAATGGGTTCCAACTACGTAGTGGGCCTTATATAGTGGACCATTTTACATTGAATAACTATCCACTACTATCCAATAGGTCGTATTCAAAGAGGATGGCCACATACAACAATTAAGTAACTCCTATGTAGCTTAAAGTTGGGAGGTTAATGTGGGACCCTAACATGCCCTCCCTCTTTAAAAATAGCTTTGTCCTCAAGCCTTTTGAAGACAAGGAAATTATTGCAAGATCGTTGGTGGTCCCCATGTGGCATCTCCAGGTGGCATGTATTTCGGTTGGATCAATACTTCACTAATCATGCATTGGTGCAATTGACATTCTCTTTTATCCAGTAGTACTATTGTCGATTAAAGACAAATGGAGCCTTCTTCATCAAGTTTTGGTAGGATGGTTTTCACCTTGCACTTCTATCCCTTGAATTTTTTTAGAAAAAACACATGAAATACTAGATGAATCTTGGAGCGGGATGGAAGAGCCAGATTTTAGGCCACTTCTCCATTGTGTTGGGTGATCTCATAGGGTCCATAGAACACGCATTCTAATTTCTGAGGTGTTTTTTCTTTGAGTGATGTTTTTTTATACGGTTCAAGTTGAAGAAACACACAGTACCTTGTTGCAACATAGTGTTCTAAGTGATGCTAGTATGCTTATTGCCTCATTCTATTTTGATCCATAACAAATTTGTCCTTTAGTATGTCATTAGAATGGCTTCTCTAGTGTGGAGTGTGTGATCCACTACTTGAACCTTGGAAACATTGGGTAAATATGAAGTGACAAACAATGGTTTTTGGTCATAAACTGATTCATATGGGATCATTTTAGCAGGTCCATGGTAAGATTTATTGTACCACCATATCACGAGGGGAATCCATTAGGCCCATTAGTGCATTTTTCCATAGGTGAAGCATCTCAAATAGGTTTCTAGGCACTTTTTGACCACTTTAGGTTGACCATCTATTTGGGGGTGATATGTAGTGCTCATTTTTTGATACCCTATAATTTAAATAGTTCCTAATAATTTTTTTTAATGAAGGTAGGGTCCCAATCCAAGAAAATGGAAGTTGTCATGCCATGTAACTTTAAAATACAATAAAGAAATACTTGGGCAAAAAAGGAGGGGCTAAATGGATGTGGTAGGGCAGAAAAGCATATTTGGATAGGCAATCTACTACCACCATGATCATAAACTTGTTTCTCACCCTTGTAAGTCCCACTATAAAATCCATAGTGATGTTGGCTCATATGTGTGTTTGGGATCGATAGTGGTTGCAATACCCATGGTGTATTTACAATTTCTCCTTTGTTTCTTTGGTAGGTTTCACATGTGGCCACAAAATCCTGGATGTCGGTTTTCATCCCTTCTCAAAAGAATGAGTGCTTAGTTCATTCATCAATTTTATGAAATCCAAAGTGACCTTTTGTGGGTGATGAATGAAATTCCTCAAAGATTATTTATTTTAAGGAAGATTTCTTTACTAGAACAATGTGTCCTTTATATCACAATGTCTCTAGCTTCCTTGTATACCCCTTAGGAGGGTTGATATCTTCATGAAACTTCTTTATCGTTGCATAATAGTGTCATTTTCCAACCATTCTCGATGGTATTCCTCAAACCAACCTAGAATGGGTAAAGATAATGTGAAAATGGATCCATCCTCCTCAAATTTTTGATATAAGGCGTCATCTACCACATTTTCTTTACCTTTCTTATAGATAATATCATAGTCATACCCTAGTAGCTTGCTTTCCCACTTATGTTGCTATGGTGAGGATAATATTTATTCAAGAAAGTACTTCAGACTATGATGGTCAAA
The DNA here is from genome assembly GCA_009831015.1 of Picea engelmannii. Lineage (NCBI taxonomy): Eukaryota > Viridiplantae > Streptophyta > Pinopsida > Pinales > Pinaceae > Picea > Picea engelmannii. The sequence continues at coordinate 41,789 of ML814232.1, read as the reverse complement.
CTTGATCTGGAAACATCACTTAATGAGGTATGGGTGCCAGGTCTCAATGGCATGCAGGATGGCCATAATCTCTTTCTCATATGTGGATTTACCCAAATTAAGTTCACATAACTTCTTAAAAGTGAATGCCAAAGCGAACCCTTCTTGCATGAGTACGACTCTAAGACCTCTTTTCGAGGAATCACATCCCAAGAAAAAAGTATTATTAAAATATAGCATAGCTAATATTTGAGTTGTGCACATGGAATATTTTAAAGTTCAAAAAGCATGTTTCGTGACCTCATTCGAAACAATGGCATTCCTTTTGAGTAGAGAGGTTAAGGGAGCAACAATTTTTCCATAAATTTTCACAAACTTTCTGTAGTACCTTGTGAGTCCTAAGAATCCATGCAATCTCTTCAAGGTTTTGGGACATGGCCAATATTACATAGATGCAACTTTCCTCGGATTAAATTGTACTCCCTCCTAGCTTATAATGTGACCCAAGTATTCAACCTATGAATCCCCAATATCACATTTGGATTAGTTTACAAATATATAGTGGTACTATAGAAGTTGTAAGGCTCTATCAACATGCTCAATGTGGTATTCCCATGTTTTTCTATATATTAAAATATCACCAAAGATTACTGGAACAAAATTGTGGAGGAATGGTCAAAAGATCTTGCTCATTAGGCTCTATAAGGTTGACAGATCATTGCAAATGAAAAAATGCATCACTAAAAACTCATAATGACCTTCATGTGTATGAAAGGAAGTCTTATATATGTATGCCTAGTCTTTCATCTTGAACTGGTAGTAGCCAGAACGAAGGTCAATTTTAGTGAAAAACTTGGCTCCACGGAGTTCATCCAAGAGGTCATTAATAAGTAGGATAGGAAATTTGTCCTTGATAACCAACTTATTAAGAGCTCGGAAACCAAGACACGTGTTCCAAGCACCTTCCCTCTATAATACCATGATCATTGGTGATGAGCAAGAGCTAGGACTGGGACATATGACTCCCACATCCAACAATTTCTTAATGATATTTTCAATTTCATTTTTTTTTTTGCAAAAAAGTGTGCCTATAAGGGAAAACATTGGGTGGTTGACTTCCTGGAATGAGGGGAATACCATGGTCATTCTCCCCGCATGAAGGTATTAAACCTTGTGGCATTTCAAAGACCTGTTGATGCTTAGAGAGAACTAGCTTCAAATTAGGGTGAATCTCTAGTGGTGTGGTCTTTACTACCTATATGGCATTGAATTGCACAATAACACCCTAGTTGCATTTCTTCAACAATTTCTCCATATGATGAGAGGTTATAATTTTAATGGAACTTGATGTAATCCCCTTGAGGGTATGTTTCTTCCCTTCTTGTGTGAAGCTCCTGTACAATTGTTTGAAATCCATGGTGACTAGTCTGAAAGCGCGTAACCATTTTTCCCAAGGAACTATATCACAACTGCTCATTTCAACGAAAAACATGTGAGCTTTGAGATGATACTCACCCATTTTAGTTTCAATTTCAAATATTCCCCCACATTTAATTGTTCCACTATTGGAAATCATAAATTTGAAAATTAGATATGGGACATACATAACAATAGGTGTCTTGTGCCACTCTCCTTTTGGATAAATTTTTTGGCAATGCCATTATCAATCAACAGAGTCACTTTGTCGTGCTTTATGTAGCCAATTAATTTCAAGGTTTGTAGTGTCGAGAAAACTGATAGGGCATGGAGCAAAATTTGGAATTACTCGGAAGGATCTTGCAAGGGGGATTCATCTTCCATGGGAGGGGTGGTGTCTTCCAAAGTTGGTTCAAGAGTATCTCCAACAAGAATTTTCTCTAAGTAATCGTGTGGAGGTACATCTATTTTAAATAATTTATGTTCTTTACATTTGTGCCCTTTCAAATATCACTTGTCACAATTATAGAAAATACAAAGGCATTGATAGTCCACCATCTCTTCCAGATATAACTCGTGGATGTGCACTAAATGTGAGTTGGATGAACTATGAGTAGTTTCTAGGGGGGTTAGAGTGAGTGGTGAATAAAGGTCTCTTGGTTTTTGAATTAATCATTATCTCAGCTTCCTTAGCACTATCACAAGCTTCCAATCATGTGTGTGGGTGTTGCATCATGATGTGTGGTTTAATTGCATCCTTGAGACCACAGATGAAAAATTGTTTTAAAAATAAATCAAATTTGTCCTCTGTGTGGATTTCCAATTGGTCAAAGGAGGTAATGTATTCCATAACTATGTTTGTTTGGCATAGTTTTCTTAGGCATCCCAAACGGTGAGTGTCAAGCTCAAAACAAGTGTAAAGTACTTTCACAAACTAGGTATAGGAAATGTATCATTTATAAGCCTTCCTATACCATTGCCACCACTGCCAACATTCAACATCCAAATATAAGATCCCCATATTTAGTTTGTGTAGGTCATCAGTAATTCCATGGAGAGAGAAATAATGTTCCATTTGGGTAACCCACCCTAACAGATTTGATGCATCAAATTTGTTCATGTCAACCTTTGGAAAATGGTGCCAAGAATTGTGATCTTGAAAGTGTGGGTGGTGATTATGCTAAAACATGTGTGTAGCTTGTACTTCAAGGGTGGTAAATTCCTCTTTGGTTGGATCAATGTCCAGATCTCCTACATGGATATTCCAATACTCACCTAATGGTTTCAATATGCTTCCTTGTTGGCCCATTCTTTCCTTTATAACTTTGACCATAGACTTAATGGTAGCCACCTTGTCTTCCAATTGTAGGAACTAAGTGGGTTAGGTCCATTGTTGGTCATGAGATGATGGGACATGTTGTTGGTTCTAAGAGTTGGATATGTTGTGAGTTTGAACCATAGGACCACCTAAGATTTTCTGGAAATGTTTTTTTCCAATTGTCTCACCATGACCAATAGCTTGAAAGAAGTCTTTTCATATATAACCCAAATCATAATATTGTCAAATCCAATCGAAAAGGGTTATTTAAGAGGTACAACCTTGCGATCAACACTATGCAAGGAATATTTTGAGAAAGGTTTCCCATAATGGTGCCAATGGGACCCAAGCTTTTTTTTTAGTACTGCTCCTATGGGAGTATTACTCTTGCATGATCATTATTGTGGTGATAGAATCTTCATATTCCTTTTGGATGAAAATATGTAGGAATTTCATTGGCTAACTGTAGAGATTAGGGTTTGCAAGGTCTTGGAGATAGAGGATATCAAGTTCTAAAGCTCTCTTATATACTTGCAATGTCCAATAATAGTACTTGGAATAATATCTCAGTGAACTAACTAAGGAGGTTCAATTGTGCAGTTAGTCGTATGACTCAATTACCTAGGTACTAGAGAATGATCTCCCTGAGTTTTTTCCTCGGTGTACTATAGAAAAAATATGACCGACTGGTTGACCTAGGGTTGGTTTCAAGTATACCTAGGGGACTTTTTATATACACAAAGGTACATGGAAGTGATATTTTGTATACATGTGTTGTTTGATGAGATACTACTTGAAGGGGTGTGAATAGGGGTTACAAGGGTTTCCAACAACATGATTCCACTTGTATTCCCTATGTGTATTCTTCCCCAACCACAATTTTACCTTATTAATGATAGATCACTATGTTATTTAAGGACATTGAAACCATCTCTATCTTGAAAAAAATTCTATCAAAATACGAACCTGTGTTGGCTTAGGAAAGAGCTATGATACCACTTGTAGTGTTACTCGACCCTTGAAAATTGAAACACAACCAGGTATACATAGAATACAATTGCAAATTAACGCGAAATAGGAGACAATATGATAAAATTTGCAAATATACCCCTGTATCTTGTTAATGCGAAGAATAATAAAATGTTCACTTGCCTCTGAAGGTGGGGTGACTTTCCATTAAGGAAAGCTCCAAATACACAATAGAAGACACACATTCTATAGTCTCCTATCTCTTTAAATATATTTTCCATAGAAAAACCCCAACTGCTTGGGGTTTCGTCACTAATGGGTATGAAGTACCTTTTAGGCCTTATAAAGTGGATCCTTTTACATTGAATAACTATCCACTACTATCCAATGGGCCTTACTCAAAGTAGATGGCCACATGCAACAATTAAGTAACTCCTATGTAGCCTAAAGTAGGGAGGTTTGGGTAGGACCCTAACATAGCCACCACTTCTAGATGGTGGGCGAACCATAAAGAGGATCTTTCTACGTGGGATGAAGCAAAAGAAGCCATGAAGCATAGGTATTTCCCCCCTTAATTTAAATGCTAAGATATTTCTCTACATAAGGCTAAATTTGTTTTAACTATGTATTTATATGAGGGTAGAACATATCCTTTTGTTCATGTTGAATAGTGCATATAGAAGTGGGAAAGTGAAGGCTTGTAAGCTTCATTTTGGGTCCATAAGTTTTTCCATCAAACTGACCTTCAAACTCAATTTTGTTAGGATTTTTCCTCTACAAGGAGATTAGATGAAGCTACTACAACTCTAAATATAATTAAAGAGATCATCTTCATTGATAAGTTGTGGAAGACTCATTCCCTTTTGTTATCCCCTTTCACCAAGAGCTATATGATTTTTAGTCACCTGTGACACAACTGGATTTTCCACTATGTTGTGGAAAAGTGGGAAAACATGGGGAAGATGTAGATGATATTGAATAATTAAGGCATATGTCCTTTAAATAATATTAAGGATCAAGAGAGGTTAATGCAAAGTGTGAAAATGGTGCTAGTGCATCCTAATAGAAACCTCTAAAGTTGTGGAAAGTCAATATTGGTAGTGAGGAGCGACCTAATATAGCATCAATCAAGGGATACTAAGATGAACATACTATGTGTGATATTGAGACATTGTTGAATGAATACTCATAATATTTTCACAAAGCCTTACTAAGATGAGGGAAATTAGACAAAAACTAGGATAAATGAAGAAAGAGTTGTGGATAGATGCAAATCCTATTAAGCATTGACCCTATTGCCTCATCCCTTGGGTTAAGAAGAAAAACAAGAAGAAAATTGACTGAATGTTGGCTATAGGTTTGATTTTTCTCATAGATGAAATAGATTGGATCGATCCCATTATGATCTAGAATAAGAAGGATACTAAGGAGATCAAAGTTTGTATGGATTTCATAAGTTTAAACTTTGTTTGTGTTCATGACCCTTTCCTACTCTATTTAGTGATGAAGTGTTAGATCGGGTTCCATGAAAGGAGGCTTCTTCCTTTATCGATGGATTTTAGGGTTATCATCAGGTCATAATTGTAGAAGAGGATAATAATAAGACCACCTTCACTACAAAGTGGGATTCCTTTGCTTACAATGTCATGATTTTTGGACATAAGAATGCACCAATTGTATTTTCTAGAATTGTGGTTGCAACATTTAGATATTTTAATCAAAAGTTCTTAGAGGTTTATATGGATTGTTAGACTATCTATATCTTTTTAAAATAACATATTTAGTTGTTGGGACTAATTTTTTTATTGATGCAGACAGTTGTGGATCTCCATAAACCTAAAGAAGTGCATATTTTATGTACCTTTTGGTACATTGTTAGGATATATAGTTTGTAGAGAAGGAGTGTCATTGGACCTTGCAAAGATCATTAATGTTGTAAATTTTACTACTCCTACTAGTGTTAAGTAGTTGTGGTCTACTTTAGGACACGCTAGATACTATAGACACTTTATCTACAATTATGCCTCTATTATAGAACCACTGGAGAAATTTTTAAACAAATATGAGTTGTTCTTATGGACTCATAAGGGTGAATGTGCCTTCAATTTGCTTAAGGAGAAGAAGGTAAGTGCTTTGATATTAGTATATATTAAGAAAAAGGTAGAATTTAATGTGCATTTTGATGCTTCAAGTATTACATTTGGTGTAGTCCTTATGAAACTAGGAGAAGGGAACCTTGATAATCCTATATATTTCACAAGCTAAGTGAAACTATACCACTACTAAGAAAGAAGGATTAACCATGGTATACACTCTACAGAAGTTCAAACAATATCTTTTGGGAAGACATTTCAAGTTTTATATTTATCATTATTCTTTAAAGTATTTGGTTAACGTGATTATATTAGAACGTTGCATTTGCAGATAGTTAGTTATATTTCAAGAGTTTTACTTTAAAGTTGTGGTCAAACTAGGAAGACATAATGTTATGCCTAACAATCTATCTAGGTTTGAATCGAGAAAGTCAGTTGGTGTTTTGGATGATCAACTTTCTGATGTGGAATTTTTTAAGTTCGAAGCTATTCCCAATTGTTTGGCAGAGCTTACTCTATTTTCAACAACGGATGATACCCAAAAGATTATTCAACAACCCAAAAAAACATCTAGTGGTTAGAGCAGTTGGGTATCAAATAATTGTAGGACAATTGAACTAATTGGGAATCAATGGTATCCTTAGGCATTGTTTCATGGATCATGAATGAAAGGAAATATTGTGGGAATATCAGGAGAGGGTTGTGTTGTTGGGAAAAATACCCTACGGACTAGCAAACTAGGGTTAGACTTGCATGCAGATTTTGACCATAAAGAAATTACTTTTTAACCTACAACCCCAAAACTTAAACCCCTCTTTCACAGTACATGCATGGAGAATGACTACTAACCTTGTTACCGGCGTTTGATGTAGATCCTCCGTTGCGCTTTGACCACTTGCTTGCGCTGCTCCTTCCAAAAATGACATGCAATCAAGATGAACAACTATGCATGCATGCTACTTCCCTACTCGAGGGTTAGAAATTAAGCATAAATTAAACAAACCATAGATAACTCATGCATTGGGACGGGAAAAGTATTCTTTTATTATTTGAAAAAATGAATCAACTTACAATCAAAGTCAAGACCGGCCACCACTCCTTGATCCTGATCCTGGGCTCCTCTTCTTCTGTCCTCCAACTGCTTTGCGTTAAATCTCCTTTGGCACGAGGAAAGGCTAAAGGGTTGGGACAATGGATTACGTAAATGGGCAGAGTTTCTTCGCTATATTTTTTCCTCCTCCAAATGGTACCCCTACCCCTTCTTTTATAGGCTAGAAGGAGCTAGGGTTTTGGATGAAATCTCGACCATGCATGGCCGGGAGTTTCAGTTAACTGACCCATAGCTTTTTGTTCCGTCATCAACTTTCCTTTTTTCGTGCTTTGTTAGGTACACGTGGGCTGTAGTGAGCCAACCAGCATGCACACACGTGCAGTAATGGGTTAGGGTGCGTGGGCCTTGACACAAGAGGATTTCCAAAGAGTTGTTCAGCAGATGTTTTGGCAATGAAGGGATATGAGTTGGCCTAATGCCAGGTAAGCATGTGTGGTGCAATTTACAGTTATAACAGATGCCCCCTAATGTGTGAGGTCAGAAGAGCATCTGATGGCCGAAATACATTACCAATCTTTTACCAATCTTTACTAATGTACTGAATGAGTGAGCCCAAGGATCAGGAACCAGGAGGTGTCATCTGCAAAATAACAAATGTCCCACCGAGGCGGGCATACCCATGCTCGAGATAAAATAGAACCATGGCTACCAATCAAATACACTGTAGATCCATGTCAAATAACTATAAAGAGTAGCCGCGAATAATACACAGCGGAGCTACATCTCGAAATTAGAAAGATATACATATAGAGTACCCATCTTCTAGAATCTGATTCGGCCTGATGGTTGTACTTCAGAGCTCGAGCAACAACTTCAAAATATACTAAAACTTGGGTAGGAGTGTAATATGAGTGTACGACTGCACTACCCAGAGGTCTTCGACGACTCATCGGTTATGGACTTGATAATCTTGATGATCGGACTGCAGGCTTCAGTGATTTCGAACAAGGACTTGATTGGACATTCAGGATGGTCGGGTATGCAGACAAGCGACATATTGCAGAGGGGCCGACTCGGGCTTAGTGACAAACTTCCCTTGCACCACGGCACGACAAGTGATAAGGCTCGGGCAGCATATATGTTAATCATAAGTCTACAAAGCAGGAGGCAACGCAAAATCTCTGTATGTTTGGGAGAGTAACCAAACAGTGGAGGACACAACTCTATATATCGAGAAAAGCTTCCTAAGGTTGTACTACATCCCATAGTCTGATAATCAAACGGACAGATGTGTTTTATCCAAGGGCAACTCATTATGCTGCCAATAAAGAAAATACTTTTCCCATCCTCTTTTTGGGGTATATTTGATTTTTTTGTTCTTTTTGGTAATTTTTGAAAAAGAATAAAGGGATATTACGTTACAATGGAGGAACGAGTACTGCAAACATACAAGCTCAAGGCACAAGGACAAGACTGATGTTCTGGTAAAATGATGCTCAAGAAAAATCCTCCGGCGGCCAAAGGTGTTAAGATGCAGAAGCAAACTGTCACAAGGCCGGTGAATAAGGTATGCAAATGCGGTTGATAGAACACACAATGGAAACATCCTTCGATGTAAGTTTAACGAGCCCAGAGAAGGTAAGATCTGTGGTTTTTCATATTTAGAGAGTCTGAAAAAGCATAAAAGGAGACTCCGCTGGGGTACCTTTTTTGACAATAGTCTAGTCAGTTTGAAAAAGGGATAAACTAGCACCGATTAGATGTCAATTCAAAACCATTTTAACGAGTGTGACAAGGACAAGATCACTTGGCTATTTTTTCACTTTTAAAGAGTCTAAAAAAAGCTTAACTATGGACTCCGTCAGGAATATTCTTCTGGACCAATTTTAACGAATGTGAAAGAATAAGGTCACTCGACGATCTTTTCAATTTTAGGGAGTCTGAAAAGAGCTTAACTATGGACTCTGTGGGGGTTTCTTTTTCGTAAATTTAGTCCCTCGGGCCTGAAAAAGGAATAAAATTATACCTGAGAATACTCTTCTAAAGAATGGGAATTCGATAGAGTATACCTTTGTTCGTACAGTTGACCATCTGGACCGAAAAAGGGGTAAACTACCACCGGACATACATGACTTCAAATTTTAGTTTAACGAGCGTGAAAAGTCATAAGATCGCTCGACAATCTTTTCATTTTTAGAGGGTATGAAAAGGGCTTAAAAGGAGACCCGTTATATTTTGGGAGTCCTGAGGGTAAGACAAAGAGTGAAAAAGACTCATGCAAATGAGGCTCAAACTCATATTCAGGAAAGACTATATAGACTCCCGAGCCTACAGTGTTTTTAGAAATGGCATGGACACCATAATGCAACCAGGACCTACCTAGGGCATCCATGTTCTGGTAAGCTCTACCACCAAGTTGTGACACTTCTAGAGAAGATATGATGGTTCTGTGTCACAACCAGATGGGATCGATCCTATAGCATAAGAAAAAGGAAACGAGGTGCAAAAGTTGGGGTGGCATCCTAACCTATATGCTCAAGTTGATTTAAAATAAAAAAATAAAAAAAATTATGGATCGTCAATATTTTTTCGAAACTCAAACAAAATTGTCCCAATACCTGATCAAATCCCTCCCATATAACTCCTAGATCACTCTAAATGGTTTTTGGTATAAAGAAACTGATAAGGGGGGCCAAAAAAATGACCAAAAGATGCCAAAAAGTCTATAAATAGAAGTTGGCAGCTCATTATCACCATTGCTGATTTGGAAATTGACTCTGGAGCCAAAAGACCCCCTTTGCCAAAAATAGTGATTCTGAGAGCTACAGTGGATGAAACGAACTTCTGCTTGGACCAAGTAAGTACAAAATCCCTTATCTATCTATTCAATACTTCAAATTAGTCATTTAAGTTATTTTTTGGGTGGGTGTCAACCTTAAAAAGGTCGGACCTAGGTACACGCGGGCTGTCCAGAGACAGCCCGCATGTACACGCGTGCAGAGTAAAGTCTGCCCGCGTGTACACGCAACTGTCACCTATACAGCCCGCGTGTACCCCCCCTTATTGATGGAAAAGAAAACTAAAAGAAGTATTGACCCTCCTTTACCTTGTTGTGTCAACAGGATGTATGTCTAGTGGAGGGAGAGGGAGCATGAGGCAATTAGTGAGTTGGTTGCTGTAGATCCGAATGTTGTGGTCGTGTTAATGCAATGCGGTTTACTGAAATTATTTTTATGTCCGTTTATGCGCGCGCAACCAAGGCTACTGAATTCCTTGATTGATTACTGGCATCCTAATGCAGAGGCCTTTATGCTAGAGGGGCAATCATTGGTGCCCACCACCGAGGACATTTACTTTCTGACTGGCCTCTCAAGGAGAGGGGAACCAGTCAACTTCCAGACTTTTCCTGCGGGGCCAAGCAAGATCTCGGAGTTGATAGTTGAGTACTGTGAGGATGGGACCGAACGTACGGGTTCCCAGGTACCCATTAGCAAGATTACCAACTTAGCACTACAGACTATCTTGTTACTTATTGGGCGGATTACCGGCTCAGTCGTTGTGCATCAGGCTTCGCGCGCACAGATGAACTGTGCCATCCAGTGCATGAATGCACAAATTTTTTATTGGAGTACCACACTACTGGAGTGTATGAAGAGGCAATTGACAGATTGCTGACAACGGACACAGAGGAACTTTGGGTTCGGGACTATCTTGTGTTCGTTCTTTTTTGAGAGAGTTCCATGTTTCAGTCCTCGGGTTGTAGTACGAGGACATCTGGCCTATTTCCTTGCAGTGTGTAGATGGGCAGTGTTACTGCCGCGATAGGGTGGTGGAAGGACCGTTGAGGCCTTCGACGATGAATTCTTTGTCTGGCTGTCACGACAGATCCCTGCTATCGAGGACTACCCATATGCGGGGATAGAATTCTCTAGAGATCCAGAGATACCCGTGCCTCCTGGTGAGGAGCGAGGGGAGATGGGTAAGTCTCCACCTTTATAGTTTTTTTTGTTTGCATATGTAAATTTTATGTCTTTTTGTTATATATATCGTTTTTTTGTGTGCCATAGTATTTGACGGATACATTTGTTGTATGCAGATGTAGGACCCGTGCGACCTGCCGACTATGCATGGAACAGGCGTCGTCCACGGCCAGAGACCGCGGCTGCCGCCACTGGGGGAGCAGTAGTAGCAGGGAACCTTCCAGCTGGAGAGGCTGAGAGGGTCCTTAGATGAGTTGAGCAGAACTTCACTGCGCTCACTCGCACAGTCCCGATGGCAGAGATAGAGGACCTGCCGCCATCCATGCAGCCTCATGTTGTGGGGGCACCTCAGACATGGGTCTGATTGTTTAGGCCTTTAGCCTGTGCTATAGATGATTATAACAGGGCCCATAGGCCCTGAATAGATTTAGACTCTTTATGTGCCACGAGCACCTACTTGTATATATTTTTTGAGGGCATAAGCCCGGTGACTCGTTACTGTTCCCATTTTTTAGGCGCTTCGTCCACCTATGTACTCTGAGTATTTTACGATGTTTATATATGGTTTTTATATTTTTTGTGTCTTATGGATTCTGTGTGAAAAAATGTATTTACATGTTTATGTCCATGTTCTTTTATATGTGGGCAAGATGTCAATCTAAAATTTGATTAGCTAGATTATATGTGATTTGGTTTAATCTCCTAGGAACATGAAAGTATGTAATATAATCAAAGTTGCGTTCTAAGAGACGTACCCTAAGGAATCGTCAGTGTAAAGTTGGATCATGAACCCGGTAAATTCTATTTAGCTGCGACACAACCAGTTGAGCGTCGAGATAGACCCGGAGATGAGAGATACCCAATGACAAGGTGTCACGAAGCAACTCAATAACTTCACTATACTCAGCGATATTATTTGTGGTGTCACCTAAGCATATACCTCCGGAAGATAACAACTGACCCTGTGATGTAAAGATTACCCAAGTTACGGAGGCAAGCCTCCGTGTGTGTCGACTAGCACCGTCTGCATACCCAACGAACACCTCAGACTCACTTGACATCTACCATATTGACAAAAGATAACATCAATGACAGGTCCATAACACTTTTAAAAGAAACATAAAAAAGTAATAGTACAAAGACTATACACATGTTACAACAAGTTACCCACAGTGACCTGTCTATGAGTAATACTTCTTGAGGTAGAGCCCATTTCTAGGCTCTGCCAAAGCATTCCATTCAAAATAAACCAAACAATAAGCGCCCTTTTTTAATACCTCTTTTATAATGAAGGGTCCGAACCACATGGGTTTAAACTTTCCTGCCCCCAGGGGGTCCTTGTCTTAGTCATAGACCAGGACAAGGTCGCCCTCAGAAAATATCCGAGGACGAACGGACCTATCATATTGACACTTGACCTTATGTTTATGAGCCTCATTGGCCAGGGCCACGTCGCGACACTGCTCATCAAGATGCTCAAGGTGTACTAATCGTTCTTCAAGTGGAGAAGTGTCTGGCAATAACTATACTGCCAATTTCAGAGATGGGATTTGCCATTCGATGGGCAAGATTGCCTCCAGCCTGTAAATGAGTTGGAAAGGTGAGAAACCGGTTGCAGTCTTAACAGATGTTCGGTAAGCCCATAATGCCGAGTATAACATCAAATGCCAATTTGACTTGGCTGAGTTGATAGTTCGTTGTAGAATCATCTTAAGAGTTTTGTTTACAGCTTCCACCTGCCCATTGGCTTGGGGGTAGTAAGGTGATGAGTGTTCCTTCCATAACCCAAGATTTGATGTTAATTCAGCCATCATTTGGTTTTGAAAGTGACTGCCATGGTCAATGAAAATCTCTCTTGGGACGCCGAACCTTGCTATGATCTGGTTGAATAAGAAGAGAGTTGCAGTCTCTCCATCATATTTAAACGTTGGCATAGCTTTGACCCACTTAGTGAAGTAGTCGACAGCAACGATGATATAGCGATGCCCCCTTGCTGACGGGGGGTTGCATGTAGTGTAATCAATCCCCCACTTAGTGAAGGGACCAACTGTGATGACAGGAAACATAGGAGTGGGATGTGCCCTCATCTTCTGAGAGAAGACTTGGCACGGATGGCACTTCTTGATCGATTCGATACAATCTTTGATAAGTGTCGGCCGGAAGTAACCTGCTCATAAAATCTTCTGGGTTGTTGCCAACCCGGATAAATGACCGCCACAAGCTCTAGTATGACAATCATTGAGCACTATGATGTCATCCTCATGAGTGAGACATCGACGCATGATGCAGTCTACACCTCTCTGATACAACGTATCATCGAGTATGAGATAATTCTTAGCCTGATGGCGTATCCGTCGACTCTCATCACGAGAAGCAGAGGTGGGGCACTTCAAAGTCTGGAGATAAGTATATCTCTGTACCAGGGGTCTGAAGATTCAATCAAAAACATATCCCCCCGGATAGGCGAGTCCTCGGGCACAACGTCACCTGACTCAACCGGAAGTTCTGAAATAAGCTCTGCGAAGACCAATGACTTTTTGGACTTTGCTGAAACGAAGTCTAAGTCAAATTCTTGGAGGATGAGCATCCATCTACTGATTTTTCCGCCTATAACTCGTCGTGTCAACATGTATTGGAATGGATTCACGACAGCAATGATGGTGGTCTTGCGAAACAAAACATAGTGACGGAACCGTTGAACAACATGAACTGTTGCCAATGCAATTTTTTCATTATGAGAATAATTGAGTTCCGGTCCTACGAGGCCTCGGCTCAGGTAATAGATCACGTATTCTAAAAACGAATCATCTTCCTGGACTAAAACCATGCCTATAGTTGACTCTACGGCAACCAGATATAATAAGAAATCTTTGTTGTAGTTAGGTGGCCGTAGCAGAGGTGTGGTTGTGAGGGCATGTTTTAATGCGTCAAAAGAGCGTTGAGCGGCTTTGTCCCAGAAAAAAGGAACGTCTTTCTTTAGCAAACACATAAATCCCTTGGTGATTTCGGCATAGTTGGCGATGAAGCATCGTAAGAAGTTCGCCTTGCCTTGTAGACTTTGAAGTTGTAAGATTGTGCGTGGGGGGGGCAACTGGATTATTGCCTCCACCTTAAGAGGATCAACCATGATCCCTGTTGTTGAAACGATGAAACCTAACAAACGTCCCGATGTTACATAGAAGTTGCACTTGTTGGGATTCAAGCGAATCCTGAAGTAGCGACAACATTCAAAGATTAGTCTGAGGTGCGTAGGATGATCCTTTTGCTTGCGAGAGCGTGATGCTAAATCATCTAGATAGGCCTCGACTATATGTTTGAGGTCGTGAAACGCAAAAGACATGGCCTGCTGGAATGTGGCTCCAGCATTTTTAAGGCCAAAAGGCATCTTACGATAGGCGAATGTACCCCACGGACAAATGAATGTTGTTTTGTGTTGGTCTTCACGTTTGATTTGGATTTGATTATATCCCGAAAAACCATCCATGAACGAAAAGGCTTCACAACCGGCACATTCATCAATGCTCTGGTCAATGAATGGTGTTGGAAAATTATCTTTTGAACATGCCTTGTTCAAATCACGGAAATCGGTACATACAAGAATCGTGCCTTGTTTTTTATTGACCGACACGGGGTTTGACACCCATTGAGTCAAATGAATAGGATAAATGAAACCTGCCTTGAGAAATTTCTCAACCTCAATCTTGATGGCTGCTGCTTTCTTAGGATTGACTGGACAAAGTTTTTGTCGAACAGGCTTGGCATCAGGATACGTTGTGATTTCATGTTCAACTATTTTCGGATCGATACCTGGCATTTCCTCATAAGACCAGGCAAAAACATTGCGGAATTCTTTGAAAAGATCCGTGTAAATCTGAATCTCTTCAGGGGAGAAATCTGCTCTAACGAAGACATTCTCCACGACGCCAGGGTTTCGGGAGATGTTGATAGGTATAGTTTCAGTGATAGTCACCATATTACCCTCAGCATAGATTTCATGTGTAGCTAAGAGATTAATAGGACATGGTTGATCTCCCGTCATGGTAACAGTGAATTCTCCTGCCTCGATTCAGCTTAACTCTGGGAGGAAATATGATCTATGATGAAGATCTTCCCAAGGTTTGTCCGGACTAGTCATTACTTTGATTACTACTTCGTCAGAAGGCAAGACTAAGTCTAACGAATCGATGTTAGCAAGAGAACCCTGAGCCCAAATAGGCTCTAGAAGTGGATCTAACTCTTGTGCAGAAGTCAGATCAGGGTTAGCTGAAGCTTGTTGGACTAAAGAGTACGCTACTTCAACAACCGACAAGGGCATGGACATGCCTGAGTGCCCTGTCTCATCCATCATGGCTGATGGGGAAGGAAGAATCCAAGGATCCTCAAAGTAAGTCATGCGGAACGACGAAACTTGGAAAATCTAAACCTTATGGTGATTAGATATAAATTTGACTTCATCATGAGGAGGTGGGTAATCGAAGGTACCCATCAAGGATGGGCACAAACCAACTCCTACATTAACGACACTTGGTTGAGGATTATCAATCATGGGGACCGTGGATGCGCCCAAAGCTGGGTCAGGTCTAGAGAAGGACAATTGATAGATGGTCACTATCCGACCCTCGTGTGGAAACAACAAGACTTGAAAAACTGTAGCAACCACAACTTGCATAGCATAAGTCCAACTCCGTCCTAACAAGAGGTTATAGTCGAGGGGAGCATCGACTACTTCCACTTCGACGCACACGGTTTTCCCTCCTAACTGCACAGGGAAAGAAGGAACGATGCCATGTGGTCGGAAAGAACGACCGTCGAAAGCAGTGAGGAGAGTAGGTGAAGGAGACAAAGCGGGCTGGCCAATGGTCTTCCAACATGCTAATGACATAACGCATGTCAAGGCGCCTTCGTCGACCACCATGCAGAAGATATTCTATGTAAAAGTTTTCGTGGGAAGAGCCACTACTATTTGAAACGCTACGTGGTAAGGCAAACGAGGTTTTAAGTCGGTTGTATCTAACATGATGATACCCGGGTTACAAGTCTCGGTGGAGCCGAAAGCAGTTAACAAGGCTTTCCTCTGAGCAGGGCAGATTTGGAGGACCTCCAAAGCAGACATCGCACAAGGGGTTTGTGATAAATCCTCCACCACAGAGTAATTCTGGGTGGCCCTTGCGTTTGGGTTGTGAGAATATTTTTTAAATGCACCCTTTGGAATGCGTGTCATTGTTTCTCCCAACATCTTCTCAATCTGTAGAGGAAGAGATGGGAGCTCAGCTTCTTTACCCTTCTCAGAAGCACTTGGTTTACTATAGTCGTGCGCTCTAGTCGTTATGAAAGCATCACCCCTAACCATATATATGTTCGCGGATGAGGGATTGTTTGGAGGAGGGTAGGTTTCGTGGCTGCCCCCTTTGGCACTTGTAGAGGCTTGAGTTAAATTTTGCCCATGTTGAAAGGGATTAGTCAACACTGCTTGATGTTGCTGTGTGACAAACTTTTGGGCCTCTGCAAGTCGAGGAAAAAGATGGGTCGGGTGGTCTTCCGCACACAATTTGCACGGATACCTCGCCTTCCATTTTTTTGTAGTGTCCCCGCCGGCATTATCAGTGGGTTTTTTATCCCCCTTACCCCTCTTTCGTTGTTTTTTCTGTCCTTCAGGCTGCTGGGTGGCCTTTGGGTTAGTCGACTGCACGGAGTGTACTTCCGACGTTTGGGTAGGAGGAGCATCCAAAGCAGTAGTATGGATGGTCGTTGTGTGTTGTATAGATAACTGTTGCAATTGTTTTGTCAATCGCTCAGCGGGCTTGGTTTGTGCTGAACCAACAATACCATCGACATGTGGTCCAGCTCTCTGTCTAGTTTTATCCAGTATCGATCATGGTGCATCCGGTAGGATGTTGTATAATAAACCAGACTGAGAATAAATGAGCTCAAACTGTTGAGCCCTCATGATGGCATCTTCTTCGGAGAAAACTTTGGAAGTCGTGACGTCTTTGGATAACTGTGGGACCAAAGACTTAAGGAACCACTCAAGCAGGAATGCTAGTAGGACTGGTACTTTGATTAGACTCTTTCGACATCTCCATTCTTGAATATGATAAGAAATATGGTCCACTGTTGTCTGTTCAAAATTGGAAAGCAACTCTGTGCCGGCGTCGTATCTCATAGGTAACTGGAAATGGTTAAGGAAGGCCATCGCCAGTTCGCCAAAAGAAGAGTATCTTGAGTGGTCGAGCTCGATGTACCATTTCGCGACACTCCCGATAAGAGTGCATTGAAACAATCGCAATTGGATGGAGTCATCTTTCAATGAGTTAGATGAAAACCAAAGATGAAAGGTAGTTACATGATCACCTGGATCTTCATTAGGCTTGGCCTCGAACTTTGGAATGTCCGAAGGCAACTTCGTTGGCATTGGAGGCCAATGTGGATCATAACAAATAGGATCATTTAATAACCTTGTCAAATATGGCAAGTGTAAAGTTGTCAGGAATGAGAGTTTGGGTTGCTGCTGATAACCAAGGAAAAAGGGTCCTGGAGTTTGGCTGGCACCAGGTTGCCAGGAAAAGTTTGGCTGCTAGCCCGGATTCTGGTAAAAACCATGGCCCCGACCAGCGTAAGGATTTTGCATCTGCGGAGACATCATCGGTTGATTTCCCATAAAGGACATAGGGTGTTGGGCATGCATCGTGTTTGAAGGACTTTGGGAAGGATTACCCCATGTCGGTCCTGACGGGAGAGGCATAGTAGTCTGTCCAGGGTTCCATTGACTATGGAAAGAATTACCCCAGAACGACATTCCAGAGGAGGGAACAGATCCTTGTCCTAAGTTCCAAGGTCCTGCTATATGTGCTCCCGGCACAAAAATAGTACCCTGCGCCGGAGTAGACTGTCAAAAAATGGGATTGCCCCCAGACGGGAAAGGGGAGGATGAGAAAGTGTTGTTACCAAACGTCCTATTCCAAAAAAATGGTGATGAACCTACCGGCATACTGTGCGCATGTGTTCCTTGACTCCCATCTCTAAATAAACTAGTGTATGCAGGCTGCCCGACGAACTGCTGATGCGGACCACCAAGCGAAGGGGACGAAGGAGGGATATGACCTTCGGCATAAGGAAAAGCATTGAAAGGGACAGGAGTGCCCCCAAGTTGACCTTGCAGAGGAGCGTTAGAGCTCCCTGCCCCCAGACCCAAAGTCTGTAAAGTAGAGTAAGTGAGTGCATGACTTATACCCGAACTATGCATATCGTATGAGAACAGAGGCCCTGTCGCACTAGGTGTGAAGGGGGTTGTGGCCACCGCCATAGATGGGTTTGGTCCACTGTGCGATGTAGTTGCAACCGAGACCATGGTGGCTCGAACCGATGACGACAAGTTAGGATATGCTTCTCCTATGGTAGCAACTATGGTGGGAATGGAATAATTCCCAGAAGAAGTAACACCGTTTGTTTCCATAGTTGTGTGAGGCACTGACAAGCTTTCATAAAATTGGATTGGTACAATAAACGGTGGCCAGGTATCAGTGGTTGGGGTTTCAACCGAGCCAATATTGGCGGTTGATTCCTCTGGGAGTTTTTCGGGCACAATGGTTTGTAACCCGGTTGCTTCGAAAGACCCTTATTGGTCTAGCTTCCGCCTCAATGGTGGCGGGGGTGGCTCCAGTATAACCGGCGGCAGGCCCAGAAGCCTTCGTGACCAACGGAGCTCGGGATCCTCCATTGTGTGAGAATATCCAAGACACGCTAAGGTATTCTACACGTTCAAAAAGTAACACACACTAAAAAGAATCCCCTGAGAGATAAGACAAGCAATTACTAAACTAGTTGGAAGAACAGTTACAACAACCAACACTAGAGCAACTTACCGGTGCAAGTGCAACTTAAACACGGAAGCACCCTCCGGGTATACTCTGCAAAGCATGGCCCAATGTCTGTCCTAGGTACCGCGGTATACCCCCGCAATCACCTGTGTATGTCCCTAAAAAGATTGGCAACTAGGTTGCCAGCACGCGAACAGTCACCAGGCGGGTACAGTCGAAAGTCGGGTAGACCACAATGAGCAGGGTATCAAGCCCGAAACCTGTCAAGGGTATCGAGAGAAAATGGTCCAGAAGACAACTGAGGACCTCGAACGGATTCAAGACCCATGAAGCCCCGTGGCAAATGCAAACGACGGAATCCCAAAACAAGCCCTCGATATGTGTTCTCCACTACGATTGGTCCGGCTTTGGAGGGGTTATCTCTGCTACCTTTCTGCACACGACCTCATGTTTATCCCCTGTGTTAGAGGGGGGTCCCAGATAACTTCCACGAAACTGGACTTCTACACTCCCTATCACAGACTCTAATGTTTGGTTTTGAATGGCCTTGGAGAGTTTCCTCTCCAACCTAATCCAAGGCCCTAGTCCTGAACTAGTTTGTGAACCCTACAAACAAAAAGTCTAATAGATTTTAAATTATCGTTGCTTTTAAGTCTTTTTCTTACGTCAAGGGGTATGAAGGTGAAACTGATGGTGTGTAAAGACAAAAGAAAAAATGAATGAAAAAAGCTGGAAACAAAAGACTTTTACTAAATGCAAAATTTCAGCAACTTTTCACAAAGAAAGATTTATTTTTCTTTTTCAATTTTTGTAAGATTTTATGCAGCAAACATAAAGGAATTTTGTTCGACTACGAGCTACTTATGCTCTAAATGCACTGCAAAAACTTATGAACAAAAAGACTTTTCCCTAGCTAGTGATGCAGAAACACACTCTTCAAACAAAGAAGAAAATGAAAAGAGATTTTTATTTTTTTTATTTAAGTGCTAATAAAGCAACAAAGGGAAAATACCGACAAGAACAAAACCAAGAAAGACAAATTCTGGCTTAAAGCGCAGATCACAAAGAATCAGAGTAAAGGCACACAATGGAAATAAAGAAAACAAAGACTCTTACGCTTGCCTAAAAACCATAAAGAAAAATAATTTTTTTTTATATTTTCTGTTCAACTATCAACTGGGAAAAAGCAAGCTAAGGGTAAGATGACCTAACCTACTGACTGTTCAACCCTAAACTCAAACACCTGAGAGGAATACTTCTCATCAAAGGAGGGGATGACTGCCCCACCCTGAACAAAAAGTAGCATGTCAAGCAGGCTACTGTCACTAAAACAGCACGTGTGCGAACACGCACTGAGATGAAACAGGACGCGTGTACACGCGGGCTGACCTTGTACAGGCCGTGTGTATGTATAACCTCTAAGACAAAGATAAAAACATGCAGTCCAGACCAGGAAGAGGCCTTTGGTACTGACAACCAGGGTCCCTTGAAGGCTTGGATGCTTTTTCTAACAGAAAAGAAAAAATAATGCAAGGAATAATAAGGCGAAAAAAGCAATCTGAGACAGGACTGTGAACCAGCAAAACCCAGACAGGATTCCAGAAAACCCCCTGAGAATGTATAATTCTGACAGGGAAGAGGTGGACTACCTCTAAAGTTCTTTGAACTCCTACACGCTACTGTTATCCCTACAGCTAGCGTTCACACGCGGGCTGTAAGAGGATAGGGCGTGGGCACATGCGTGAAGGCCTTCTGCAGGCCACATGTACCTCTGTGTGTCCCGACAACTACCATCAAGCAACAATCAGGGAAAACTGGTATAAAGAACCAAGCTCCCTGCTAGCTCAAACCTTACAGCAAAAAAGGCAGGCAAAAAAAAATAAAAAATCTAATCTTTTAAACTACCCAAAAACTTTGAAGAGATCCAGAAACCCTAAAGAGTATTATCCCCAGTACGGTCGCCAATTCTGTTGTTGGGAAAAATACCCTACGGACTAGAAAACTAGGGTCAGACTTGCATGCAGATTTTGACCGTAAAGAAATTACTTTTTAACCTACAACCCCAAAACTTAAACCCCTCTTTCACAGTACATGCATGGAGAATGACTACTAACCTTGTTACTGGCGTTCGATGTAGATCCTCCGTTGCGCTTTGACCACTTGCTTGCGTTTCTCCTTCCAAAGATGACCTACAATCAAGATGAACAACTATGCATGCATGCTACTTCTCTACTCGAGGGTTAGAAATTAAGCATAAATTAACCAAACCATAGATAACTCATGCATTGGGATGGGAAAAGTATTCTTTTATTATTTGAAAAAATGAATCAACTTACAATCAAAGTCGAGACCGGCCACCGCTCCTTGATCCTGATCCTGGGCTCCTCTTCTTCTGTCCTCCAACTGCTTTACATTAAATCTCCTTTGGCATGAGGAAAGGCTAAAGGGTTGGGACAATGGATTACGTAAATTGACAGAGTTTCTTCGCTATATTTTTTCCTCCTCCAAATGGTACCCCTACCCCTTCTTTTATAGGCTAGAAGGAGCTAGGGTTTTGGACGAACTCTCAGCCATGCATGGCCGGGAGTTTCAGTTAACTAACCCATAGCTTTTTGTTCCGTTGGCAACTTTCCTTTTTTCGTGCTTTGTTAGGTACACGCGGGTTGTAGTGAGCCAGCCAGCGTGCACACGCGTGCAATAATGGGTTAGGGCACGTGGGCCTTGACACAAGAGGATTTCCAAAGAGTTGTTCAGCAGATGTTTTGGCAATTAAGGGATATGAGTTGGCCTGATGCCAGGTAAGCATGTGTGGTGCAATTTAGGGTTATAACAGGTTGTGAGAGGACATGTTGGAAGCAAAGCCACAACCCGCATAGTGTTATAGACATATTATGGTGGCCTACTATATTAAAGGATGCCAATAACATGCCAAAAGTTGTGATATATGTTACAGGGTATGAAAACCCTCTAAGAGGGACGAGTTCCCTTTACGTCAAGTCAAATCATTGTATCCATTTGAGAAACGAGATGTTGATTTTGCGGGACCCATTATCCCTCCAATTTGTGATTCTAAAGCAACACACATTATCACCACAAATGATTACTTTGAACAAATGAGTATAATTTGAACCTCTGAAGGATCATTCGATTGATACTATGTTCAAATTTATCTTCAAAAACATTGTTACCTATTAAGTTCTAGATATTGAGTTATTACAATTCTATAATTATATTAGTGATGTCCTTATTGGTTAGCTAGACCTTTGCTAAGCCATAAATATTGAGTTATTACATTTATATTTTTATATTATTGTTGTCCTTATTGGTTAGATACACCCTTTGATTGCAATTGTACCCATTGTCTCCTATATCTACCAAAGAGACATAGTTTAAAAAAGCATCTCATCTTGTACATGTGCTATATTATAAAAGGACTTACTTCTCTTTCTATTTCAGACTATTTGGGTGTTTGTTTCCTAACATTTGGTTTTAGACCATACCATCCTAGGGTTTTGCTCCTTCAAACAAGTCACCTTGGCTTTTTTTCTATAAATAATTTTATGGGAATTTTAAGATAGAAAAATTTTGGGAGACTGAGGAGAAATAGTGAAGTACTTGTGGTAAAAAATTTAGGTTTTGGTTCACTATAATTTCGGATTTATAGTCTGTGTAACTTACATTTTTTTATTAATCCTAAAATTGATCTCAAATAGGTGCTATTGGTTAAACAATCATATATATTTTTTTCGGGGAAATATCAAATAATATTTTTCTATGATCTTTAGGAGACATACAAAAAACCATATGGTGATTTTTTTGTATTTTGATTCTCTATAACTTTCAAGTTATAGACTATGAAAGTTAGGGTTTTTGAGTAGTCCTACGACTAGTCTCAAACAAGTGTTCCAGATAAAAAAAATCATATTTGACTCTATAAATATCAAATTTGAATGCCACTAGTTTCATTGTAAATAGAACAAACCATAGTGTTTCAGGTCCAAATTTCACAATCATATAAGAAGAACTAGACATGTGGCATTTCGTACAATTTCTATGGAAAGGGCTAAGAATCAACAAGTTTTGGGAAAGTTACAATAAATTTTACTTGGCACATCAAATTTTGGGAAAGTTACCATAAATTTTACTTGGCACGTCAAATTTTGGTCAAACCTATGGCATTGTAGAGACTACATATAAGAATACTACATGCCAAAATTTTAGACTCAAAAGGGCTGCAATTTCATAGATACATTAGGAGAAAGGTTAGTCAACAACATAGTCTCTGGATAAATATTTTGTAGGTATGTAACTTATAATTGACATAAGTTTGATTGGAATATATATTTTGGGTGATTCAAAGAGTTTTTTAAATAGAATAGAAGAACTATAGATAAATATTATTTTTTTCCCACATGACCAAGGGTATTGCAAAAAATTCTACACCAATTAAACCTCCAAAGAGCTCAATCATGACTCATGAAGAAAGTGAAAAGATATAGAACACACTATCCAAATTTGAAAACCAATTTAAAAAATTGAGTGATAGGTCAATGAAAAATGTCGATTTGATAAACACATAAAGAAAAATGGAACAAAATATGGAAAATATGAAACAAAATATAGATAAAAAAAAATGGATCAAAAGATGGAAAAATCACAAAATTCCATGGCAACCATGCTCTTGCATACAATATATGAGAGATTCCCTAAAGGTGATATTGGGATGCAAGGAAATCATGAAAATAGGGATACAAAAATTGTTGAACCCCAATCACATATGGACAATATTTTAATAAATGTGGAGAACACAAGGATTGAGTTCCAAAATCATGATTATTCATCACTCCAACATCCACATAATCAACGGTTCAACTTGACACCAAAGAACTACTTAATTCCCAAGATTGATATGAGGAAATTTGATAGTAAAGATCCTATAATATGGACATTATATATGGAACAATTCTTTGATCTACACCAAGTACCCACTTTACAAAAGCTAACTCTTGTATCCTTGTATTTAGAGTCCGATCAATATGTTTGGTACAAATGGATTTGTGAATGAAAAAAAGATTCAATTATCTCTTTGTCCATTTTTATGGATGAATTGATGAATTGATAGCACATTGTGGGGATACTAAGAGCAACATTTTCTTTGGTCAATTGATACATATTTAGAAAATATGTCCAATTACAAATCATATTCAACAATTCCAAAAGTTAAGTATTAGGGTAAAGAACATTCAAGAGGATAATTTTTTAGATCTGGTTCAGTGAGAATCCACCCCATACCCATTAGAGTACATGTGCAACTAAAAATTTCTCTCTCCTGAACAATATTGGGAAGACATCTACTCTCAAACTTCTTCTTCATAGTATCATCAAACATATTTCTACACAGAGAGAAATACTACAAGTCCTAGGGTTGCACATCTACCAATTCCTTCTCTTCTATCCCACAACCATGTTTGATCCCCTGTAGTACAAGAAAATAAACACTAATAACACCAGTTTGCACTAGCCAGTGTACAAAACATTTTCTTGTTGCAACTCAAGAGTTTCAACCATTCCTTCTACTGCAACTCACAGGTTTCTTTTGTTGCAACTTGTGGGTTTATATTTGTTGCAACTCGAGTGTTTCCTTTTGTTGAAAATCACAGGTTTCTTTTGCTACAATTCACAGGTTTCCTTTTGTTGCAAATCAAGAGTTTCCTTTTGCTACAACTCACAGTTTTCTTTTGTTGCAACTCGAGAGTTATAGCCTATACAATGCCTTCTATAGTAGTTATATTCACAACCTCTCCATGTTTCCTTTGCCAGAACATCACCCTTCAAGTTGTGCCACCCAATTCTAAAATCAATGGTTAGCTTATAAACCAGGGAAACCTCCCCATATGCAAACCTCTCAGATCTATGGGATGCATACACACTTATGTGCTCAGACAGAACTCTCTATGCTTAGATTCTTATTCAAACAACAATGCTCATTCTCACAAGCATATTAAATTGAAATCTTAGAACAACAATGTACTTCTCAATCTCGTGATCAAGGGTTAGTTCATAAACCCATGGATCCTCCTATATATGTAGATAATCAAAAGTCTATACATGAGTTTTCCAAAGACTCAACGCACACCTATAGGTTATCACAAATCCATACACGACCTTATGCAGACCCATGCCCACCTGCACAACAATATCACAATGGAACTATTCTCTATTGGGATTTAATCATTCAACAATAGAATTAAAATTTCATCCATCCATGCCAATAACACAATAGGATAACATCATACAAGATCCATCTGTACGCACAAGGTTTAAATCTACAAACCCTAATTATTTTATTCATTTTCATACAAAATAAATCACAGGTGCTACATGGCCACACTATGAGATTACAATCTCATTAGGTTTCTAGGCCAAAGGCCATGGCAACCTTAACCATTTCTCTCTCTTCGTCATGCAATCCTTCTTCTTCCTTGTAACCCCTTTTTTCCAGCTACTTGATGCTGTGTTTATTTACCTTCATAAACTTTTCTCCTTCAAATTCCCAATGGACTCTTCATTCCCTTTCATATTCTGCTTTAGATTCATCCTATTCTTAGTTCCTCTTCTCCTACAACGTGACCTTTCAGCTTCCACACAAAAATACGTCCTCTCCTTCTGTAACGATTCACATTCTGCCAAGTTGCCTTCATGAAACACATGGCTAATATCCACGTCTCCACCCACGCACTTATCCTATGTAGCAACACGTCAATCCCAATAAAAATTTCCATGCATCCATCATGTAGAAACACTCCCATCTACTCCACTGCCATAATCTGCAGCAATGTTGTCACTTCCTGCAGCCTGTCACATTCTATTGCTATTCATATCCTCAACAACCAATCAATGCCATAAAATAACTATCAACTTCTGCAACCACCTTCACCATGTCATCCCCAAGACATCTTCAATGTTCCTACATCAAACTCCCTAGGTTTTTATGAAAGAATAACCTCATGATTAAAAGAGAAAACATTCACATCTACAGCTGCCAAATGCATTTTTCATCATTATTTCACTCCCAACTCTACAATCCTTGTTTCTATACATTCAAATCTGTAAGACATATTCTTCAGTTTCACATTCTTTATTTCAACTCTTTGTTGTCCATTAATTCACATCCATCTGCAACAACACAACAATACTCTCATCATGGAGATTTGAAATTTCCATCTCATTCTATATGCAACTCACCTTCTAATATCGATACATATTTGTCTCTCTTTCTTCATCACCACAAGAACTAGTCAAGTGATCCTCAGTCATGCATCACCTGCACAACTCGATCTAGGTCATGTCTCATCCAGGACATTCCACTACCCTTTTTCATGCGGTGTACTAATTACATTCATTGCAACCGACCACTCATGCTTGAATCCACACAACATGGAGTCATCTGATCCCATACTACACCTCCCTTGACTCAATCCACAACCACACACAAACTTCCTTGGTCAACAATTTGGTTAGTGTATTCACATTCTTGGCAAATTATCAGAGACATACCTTCAAGAGCCTTCTACTTCATGCAACACCTCCATGCTCAGTCCTTGACAAGCTTCAACCCTTATAACATTTCTTTGCAGCATGTAATCTTCCTCCTGAGATTTTAAATATTCTCTCTTTCTCTGTCAACAATATATTCATCAACTTCCTCATCTTTCAAACTGTAATTTCATCCATCTTCAACTCAACAACTTCAATCATGCTTCCTGCCAGGTCTCTTATATTCACAACATCATCTTCTACTTGGGCATTCTCTTCAGACATATTCATCATTCACAACCTCTGTGATTCTACAATTTTTGTAATCTCTGCAAATTCCTACTCTTGCACATCATCATTCTATTGCATATTCTTCTCAACCTAGTACATTCTCTTCCATCTATAGCCACAATTTTTTTTCTTCATGCAAACAAGTAAATAGCATATTAAGGAAAAACAAGAATTCCATCTGCACTCCCTCCTTTTCTTCGCTACATCTGACACACACCACATGTGCCTCTATTTTCCACTGCTATAATTTTTCGCGTCTATGTTCATTCTCATTTATTTTGGATTTAGGTCAACTCTAAAATCTATAGCCACCATCCCACAACAATGCAATCACTACTACCAACATGTTCCTTAGAAAATATGAGCCATTTCTACAATCCAGGAAATCTTCTGACTGCATATTCTCTCACAACCTACTCCTATTTTCAAAGCCCACACATTACAGGATCATTTCCAGTGACTATGCTTTCATCTCAAGATAACAATCATGGATATCCACTACGATAATTGCCATCTAATGAATCCTCTCATGACCCATGTTGCCTCTTCCATCTCAAGATAATATTCTGGACAATCACCACCACAACTATTATTTATCTCTAGCATCCATTTAAATAATAGACTATATTCCTTCTTAGCAGCGACCTTATGGAATTTTCTTCATGCAGATTTCTATTCTCAACTAACAACTACACTCTGACACATGGTCCTTTATCTTGTGCAATCTTATTTGCCTATGCAATTCTGGTTCTGAATCTGCTATGGCTCCATCATCTCCAATTCTTCTCACTCTTGGTTCCTTCACCTCCTAAACCTACTCATATTTACAGATAAATCCTCTGGAGTTGTTTCATAGCCCTCATCCAGACTATCCTTCATAGGCTTCCTCCCAACACTTCCTCCCATCACTCTTATTTCAACAACACATGCTTAAACAAAATTCTTCGAGGTCTTCTTGCTACCATGGTTACATAGGAACACTACTCGGAAGCCAATCATTAGGAGTTTAACTAATCCTTAGGTGCATAACCAACTCTCACACCCTTACAATTATTTCATCCTAGAGTTGAACCTTTCTCTGATACCATTTGATGCAATGAGAATCCACCCCCTACTCGTTAGAGTAAATATGTAGTGGAAACTCGCTCTCTCCCACATAATATTGGGAAGACAATTCCTCTCAACCTTCTTCTTCTTCGTAGTATCATCATACAAATTTCTACACACAAAGAAATGCTACAACCCATAGGGTTGCACATCTACCAATGTCGTCTCTTTTGACCCACAGCCATGCCTTCTCCCCTATAGTACAAGCAAATAAACACTATAGAACACCAGTATGTACTAACCATTCTACAACACATTCTCTTGTTACAACTCGAGAGTTTCAGCCATTCCTTCTGCTATGACTATGGGTTTCTTTTGCTACACCTCACGAGTTTCCTTTTGCTGCAACTTGAGAGTTTCCATTTGTTACAACTCACATGTTTATTTTGTTTCAACTCGTGGGTTTCCTTTTGTTACAACTCGAGAGTTTCCTTTTGTTCAAATCGCGGGTTTCTTTTGTCGCAACTCAAGAGTCACAACCAATACAATGCATTCTACAATAGTTATATTCACAACCTCTCCACATTGCGTTCATCATAACATCACCCTTTGATTTGTGCTACCCAATATTGAAATCAATGGTTATCTTATAAACCAAGGAAACATCCCCATATGCAAACCTCTCAAATCTATGGGATGTAGACACACTTTTGTGCTCAGACAAAACTCTCTATGCTCATATTCTTATTCAAACAAAAACACTCATTCTCATAAGAATATTACATTGAACTCTCAGGACAACAATGTACTTCTCAATCTCATGATCAAGGGTTAGTTCAAAAACCCAGGGATCCTCCCATATATGCGGAGAATCATCAGTCCATACATGGATTTTTCAAATAATCCATGCCCATTTGCAAGTTATCACAAATCCACACACGAACTTCTACAAAACCATGCCCACCTGCACAATAGTAGCACAATGGAACTATTCTCTACTAGTATTTAATCATTTAGTAATAGAATTAAACTTTCATCCATTTATGTCAATAACACATCATATAGGATTCATATGTATGCACAAGGTTTAAATCTGCAAACCCTAATTCCTTTATTCATTTTCATATAGAATAAATTACACAGGCTCCATGGCTACACTATGAGGTTACAATCTCATTGGGTTTCCAGGTCAGAGGCCATGGAAACCTCAACCATTTCTCTATCTCTTCCTCACGAGGTCATTCTTCTTCCTTGCAAGCCCTTTCTCCAGCTACTTGACACTATGTTTATTTACCTTTGGGAACTGTTCGTCTTCAACTTCCCAATATATTCTTCATTCCCTTTCATCTTCGACTTCAGATTCATTCTCTTCTCAGTGATTCTTCTTCTACAACATGAAATTCTAGCTTCCACACAACAATGTTCTCCTCTTCAACACATCATCTCCTTCTGTAATGGTTCACCGTCTACCAATTTTCCTTCATGAAACACGTGGCCAATATCCATGTCTCCTCCCATGCACTTGTCCTCTATAGAAACACATAAATCCCAAGAAATGTGTTCATACATGCATCTTGTAGTAGCACTCCCATATACTCCACTTCCACAATCTGTATCCTTATTATGAGATGCAACAATGTTTTCACTTCTTGTAGTCTGTCGCACTTTGTTGTTGTTCATATCCTCAGCAACCAATCATTTCCATAGCAACACTATCACGTTTCGCAACCACCTTCACCATGTCATTCCTATGTTGCTTTGGATATTATTGCATCAAGATATATTTATGGGCACTTTAAATGAGAGTATTCAACATGAGGTGTGTCTCTTCAAACCAAAATACCTAGAGCATGTTATTATTGTGGCAATGAAATTTGAAAGTAAAAATATGGCCACTAGAAGGGTTCCCACTAACAACTATAGAGAGCACCATGTTCCCTCTCCTAACCTCACTCAACCTAAAAGTTTGAGACCTCATAAAATGGATGAAAAAAGAGTAGATGGACTACATTTCAATTACGACAGTAATTATATTAAGGGGAATAAATGTGGTGAGAGAAAATTATTCTACATAAATTGCAAAGAGGAAGCAGATAAAAAATTGGAACCATCGCAAGCTCTAGAACTAGAAGAGTCTACTCTAATGATATATTTTCATGCATTGGCTAGAATCAGTACTCCAAAATCCCTTAATATAGAAGGATATATCCAAAATAAAAAGTCAACAATGTTGATTTATTATGGTAGTACCCATAACTTCATTAATTGCAAATTAGTGAAACTTATCAATTGCTTTATATATCTAGCACCAAAGTTTCAAGTAATGATTACAGATAGAGGTACCATAAATTGTTCAGGGACGTGCCATAATATTAAGCTCCTTATCGGGGAGTATTACTTGGATAGTCCCATGATTGAAATCCAAATGGGTGGTACCGAGATTGTATTAGTGGTCCAATGGCTACAATCATTAGGAACAATGGCTCTTAATTTTTAGGAACTTTTCATAAGATTTTCTTCAGAAGGTAAGGAAATTTAACTCAAAGGTATCCAAGGGAGACCATATAAAGTGATATTAAGCTCTAATGACATCACAAAATTACTAAAAAAGACACCATGGTGTAATATTTGCACAATTGTGCTCACTAGATATTCAAACATATAGACCTTCTACTACCGTGGATCTCTAAAAAGTTATCGACAATCATTCCAAGGTATTCATAAAGATACCTAAGGGTCTTCCACTTACTAAAGATCATGACCATGCTATTCATTTGCAACCGGTAGTGTACCACCTAACATTAGGCCTTATAAGTACCCATATGCAAAAAAGAGTGATATTAAGCGTATGGTTCAAGAAAAGTTAGAGGTTGGCATCGGTCAACCTAGCCAAAGTGCTTCCTCTTCAATAGTGGTAATGGTTCAAAAAAAGGAAGGTGCATGGCCTATGTGTCAATATTATGGAGAGCTCAACAAAATGACCATTAAAGATAAGTTTCCCATTCCTATCATTGATGTATTATTAGATGAATTGGAAGGAGCAATTTTCTTTACCAAGTTGGATCTATGTTCTAGATATCATCAAATCATAATGAGGCAAGATTGCATCCCCAACACATCCTTTATAACACATGAAGGTCATAATGAGTTTTTGGTGATGCCATTTGGCTTTACAAATGCACCTTCAACATTTTAAAGCTTGATGAATTCTATTTTCAAACCCTTCTTTAGAAAAATTGTGCTAGTAGTTTTTGATGATATACTACTCTACAACAAATATTGGGAAGAGCATGTACAACATATTGACATGGTCTTAAAACCACTGGAAGAGAAACAACTATATGAAAATCCTTCCAACTCTGACTTTGGGCTCCAAGAAGTGGAATATTTGGGTCATATTGTATCTCATGAAGGTGTCATAGTCTACCCTAACAAAATTAAAGCTATGATGGAATGGCCAATTTCCAAAACCTTGAAGAATCTTAGAGGATTCTTAGGATTGACAAGATATTACCACAAGTTTTTCAAGAATTATGGTCAAATATCAACACCTCTAACAACATTATTAAAAGGAGGCACTTTCTTGGACTCAAGAAGAAACATAATATTTTGAAAAAATTAAGGAGGTTATGTCTACAAATATTGTCTTGGCCATGCTTGACTTCACAAAAACCTTTATTATGGAGTGTGATGCCTCAAGGCATGACATTGGTGTAGTTTTAATGAAAGAAGGAAGGGCCCTTTCCTTTGAGAGTAATCAACTTAAAGGAAATAACTTACTCAAACCCATTTATGAAAATGAAATGTTGGTCATATTACATGTAGTTAATAAATGGATCCCTTACCTAATAGGAAGACACTTCAAGGTAAGAAAATGTCATGATAGTTTGAAGTACTTCTTGGAGAAATAATTATCTAGGTTATGTCTACAACTTCTATCCTGGCCATGCTTAACTTCAAAAAAACCTTTATTGTGGAGTGTGATGCCTCAAGGCATGACATTGGTGTAGTTTTAATGCAAGAGGGAAGGCCCCTTGTCTTTGAGAGTAATCAACTTAAAGGAAAGAACTTACTCAAGCCCATTTATGAAATGGAAATGTTGGCCATATTACATGTAGTTAATAAATGGTTTCCTTACATAATAGGAAGACACTTTAAGATTAAAAAATATCATTATATTTTGAAGTACTTGGAATGAAAATTATCTTTAGAAGAGAAACAAAAATGGGTTACAAAGATTCTAGGTTATGAATTTGAAATTATCTGCAGAAAAGGGAAAAAAAATGTGGTGGCAGATGCCCTTTCAAGGAAAGAATAAGACATAGAGGGATTATTGTGTGTTATTTCCATTATGCATTTTTATTGGATGGAAGAAGCAATAATATAATGGAAGAAATATCATAATGTATGCAAGATCATTCAACAAATATAAGAGGACCCAAGTGCACTAGATGAGTTTGTGTTGAATAATTATTTATCGTGGTGTTGAGATTTCCTATATTTATGTAGTAATTCCCAACTCAAACAAAAGTTCCTTTTGGAATTGCACACTTTTTGTATAGGAGGACATTCAAGGTACTTAAAAACTTACCATGGGATCAAGAAGTATTTTTTCTGGGAAGGTATTAAAACTGATGTTCAAAATTTTATGGTTGAATATGTGGTCTGCCAACAAAATAAGGGAGAGACAATCAAGATCTCGGGTCTCCTACAACCATTAGTAATACTAAGTCAATTTTGGAAAGAGGTTTCAATGGATTTTATAACATGTCTACCCAAGTCTGAAGGAAAGAATGTTGTCGTGGTAGTGGCAGATTGACTCACAAAGTATGCTCATTTTTTCTTTATTTCTTTCTCATCCTTTTAAATCATGTACAATAACCACAACATCCAGGGAAAAATTCAGAAGCTACATGGAATCCCCAAGTTTATTGTAAGTGATAGATATCCAATTTTTTCTAGTAATTTTTTTGGACTGGATTATTTTCTTGTTTGGGTACTCAATTGTCTCACAACTCCTCTTACCATCCTCAATTTGATGGAAAAAATGAGATTGTGAATATATGTTTAGAAGGGTATCTTCGTTTCTTTGAATCTAACAAACAAACACAATGGGTCAAGTGGTTACCCTTGGTGGAATGGTGGTACAACATGTCCTTCCATACTTCATCGAAAATGTCCCAGTTTACGGTTATCATCCTCCATCCATCACATCACTCTTGAGAGGGAAAGTGAAGGTCCAATTAGTGGAGGACAACATAGAGCACCAACAAGAGGTTCTCAAACTATTGAAGGACAACTTGGCTATATCACAAAATAGGATGAACCAATAAGAAATCAACATCACAATGAAAGGGAATTTGAAGTGGGCGATTGGGTATTTCTAATGCTACAACCATATAAACATATGTCCCTCAAGCAACAAAAGAAGGAAAACTAATTAGCACCTAAGTAGTATGGTCCTTATAAGGTATTGCAGAGGATTGGAAGTATGGATTACAAATTGAAGTTGCCTCCATCTTCACATGTACATCTAGTCTTCCATGTTTCTTTCTTAAAAAATTAATGGAGAAGGAAAAATCATACCAAAGATTAATGGAGAAGGAAAAATCATACCAAAACCATAAAAAAAATCCTTGAAACAAGGCTCAAGAAACTGTGAAATCAAGCAATTACTAAGTACCTCGTCAAGTGGAAGAACATACTAGTAGAATGACATGGGAAAATAAGTTTTTCGTGAGAAACATCCACATCTAATCAAGTATTGAGAGTAACACTTGTTTGTAGGGGAGGGGCATGTTAAGCCATAGATATTGAGTTATTAAATTTATATTATTATATTAGTGTTGTCCTTTTTAGTTGGCTAGACCCTTGCTAAGCCTAGATATTGAGTTATTACATTTCTATCATCATATTAGTGTTGTCCTTATTAGTCGACTAGACCCTTTAATTGTAATTGTACCATTTGTCTCTTATATCTACCAAGGAGACTGTTATGACCCAAGGGGGGCATATATATGGAGAAATGTATATGATATGACCCCAAGGGGGGGCATATATGGGCCTAAATGTACATGTAATGTGTAAATACATATGTAATAGGGTAACCCCCTCCAAATAACCTATTACCTTTCATACCTCCTTATTCCCCTAATAATGAATACATGATCTCTTATATATATCTATTCACACTTTCACATGAGGCCCCTTTATCACTAGACCGACCCTATTACATATGTATTTACACATTACATGTACATTTAGGCCCATATATGCCCCCCCTTGGGGTCATATCATATACATTTAGCCATATATATGCCCCCCTTGGGTCATAACAGAGACCTAGTTTTAGAAAGCCTCCCATCGTGTACATTTGCTATATTGTAAACGAAGGTTCCCCCCTCATAGAGGATTATCATTCATTCTTCTATCTAATTCTCAAGGCATGTAGTTACTTTGCTTTTTATTTTTAGACTATTTGGGTGTTTGTTGCCTAACATTACTAGATTTGGGTGTTTGTTGCCTAACATTACTAGATTTGGATGTTTGAGAAGTCTAACTAGTGATCAAGGTAAGCATTTTTTTAGCACTACTATTGCTACCTTAACTAAGGAATTTTTTATTCAACACTATAAAAGTAGTCCTTGTCACCCTCAAACTAATGGAATATTGGAGAAATTTAATAAAATTATGGGGAAGGTCTTGAATAAAGTTTGTTTTGTAGATAGGGATGATTGGGACAAGAGAGTCACTGTTATTTTATGGGTATACATGACTACTGCCAAAAGTTTGCATAAGAAAACTCATTTTCCACTAGTGTATGGTCAAGAAACTGTTGTTCCTAGAGATTTTGTCATACCTAGTATATATATTTCACATGATACTCGTATGATTAATGAAGAATCGGTTGTGGAATGACTGTTTGACTTGATGGAATTGGAAAAATCTAGGTTCATGGTTGATTTCCATCAGTCTATGGAGAAAGAAAGACAGAAACCATGGCATGACCACCATATTAAGAATAAATCCTTTGTGAAAAGGGATTTAGCTTTTCTCTATGATAGTAAATATCTAAGGAACCATAGGAATCTTTATATGCATTGGATGGGACCATTTATAGTTGCATAAATTAGAGATTCATGTGCAATATGACTATCCTGGCTTAATGGAATTCTTAAACAAGGATGGGTGACTGACACTCAACTAAATCCCTATGTTTCTACTACTTGAAGACAATTTGATGCACTCCTATTAGAGGGAGTGAGGTAGGGTAGGATGTTTTTGGTTATGGTTTTAGTGTTCCATCTAGTTTTTTAATTAGCATTTGGTTTTTAGTAATTTGTTCAAGTTTTCATATGCATGGATAGTTAATTTTAGTCTTAATCAGCTTATGTTGTCAAGGAACCCAAGTATTGTTGGACTATGATTGTGTTTAGACCAAAACCCATTGTTATTAGTCTCCGCTACAATCGTCGGAGATAGGATCCATGAGACTAGGTTAACCCATGTCACGAAACTTGTGGGAAGTGTTGAACCCAATGTCCAATAATCTCCCCCCCAACACGTGTCAGGCGATTTTTGAACTCGAGACTTATCGCTATGATACCATTTGTTGGACTATGATTTATGTTAGACCAAAACCCATAGGCGTTACTCTCCACCACAAATGTAGGAGTTAGGATCCAGGAGAGGGAGCTAACCCATGTCGTGAAACTCACGGGAAGTGTTGAACCCAATATCCACCAAGTATTTTATGTTTCTGAGTCATTCTTGCACTATTGAGTAACCCTTTGTGGTCAAGGAGAAGTTAGTTGCATGTTATTGGTTCGAAGGGGGAGAGTCGTTTATCTATATGTTGTTGTCGCATAGTCTAGCTATCTTCCATTTCAATGGGAATTTTAGTCAATTTTCATAAAGTAGGTTAGTGGGACATTTTTCAAGTTGTTTAGTCATGTCCAGTCAGTGGTCGAGTCTATTTAATGTACATGGATTTAGCTATGAGTGGTTAGTGCACTATTCATGACACACTTGGCCTTATTCTATGATCAGTTCTAGATGTAAGTGTTATCCACATCCTTAAATCCCCTTCTCCTTCTGTTAATAGTTTTCTTTGTTTTCTTATGAATAGATATCAATTAGGATGGAGCCTAAAAAAATTGAAAAAGGGTATACTAGTGTTCACCATTGTTCTAGAGTTATACCTCCAATCATGTTTGTGTACTAGAGACAATTTTCCATCATGGGAAAATCCTTAGGAAGGAAACTTGTAGCACTGAGATCCAAAGAAGCCATGTCCCTAATATTCAAGGAAGCCATGTCCTCGATATCCAAGGAAGCCATGCCCACTGAATTTTTTGACTTGCAAGTAGAGATCATTGGAGAACTGCATGGTAAAGTGGCTCACACCAAACTGGTTGATAGTGACTTATCAAACGTTGACCTATTTCCTGACATGAAGACTGAGGTGTACATGGACCAAATTCTGCTAGAGTTCAAAGATATTGCTTCCATATTGAATCCTACTTTTGAGCCCTTATGGGATTTCACCCTATTGAGTTTGTTGGAATTTATTGTCTTTGACACCATGGGGGAGGTGACCAAATGTATAATTTTTTTTATCAATAAAGTGCATGGTAATTCCATTTGGTTGGAAAGAGCTTACCCAATTCACATCTAGCATTTTCATGCACTAATAGGCCTCTCAGGGACAAGATGTATTAGATATGTTTCAAGGCACTATCAAACATGGGTGTTATAAGAATGAACCTAGACTATATGCCTAATATATTACTAAGAGAGGATATCATGACGCTATCATCTCCCAGATCAACCATGAACAGGTTAATTTTTTTTCCACCTAATAAACTACCAAAGTATGCGCAAATACACCAAGGGTGAGTGCACCCTAGATACCATTTCTATGGTGGATTTATGTGTGCTAGGGACCAAGATGAACTTGTAATTTTTTAATGGAAAAAAAACGCTACATGGTTGTGTCGATTCCCATGATATGGTGTCGTGCTTTATATTTGGGTATCTATTACTAGATTTTGTTATGTGGAAGTGGCAACCACTGTAGGGTAGTGAGATCTGCCCTACTCTAGGAAAAAAAATTATAGCATTTTAGTATGAGCCTTGGAGGAGTTAGACTGATACACCAAACAAGTCAATAAATGAAATTGTGTTTGCAAAGTGGTATGATCACATTATCAATGGGGAAAATTTGCTTTGCTATGTCTAGGGATTGTACTTTTGTGTGCTCATGTGGAACTAACCCCATTATTTTTTTAGTTGTTTCCCTACCCTACTATTTAATTATGGAGGTGTTTAACAAGGATTTTTCTTCTTGGGTAGGTGTACACAAGTAAAAAACAATAGTAGACATGACCTATATTTTACTTGAAATTGATACTAAGGGCATGTGTGCCAAATAAGTCTTTATCTAAGATGATTCCTCAAGAAAATGCCGGAAGACATAGGTTTATTCATATTTTGACTCTAAGCCAATGGAATAGTTTTCTCAATCATCTCAATAACCCCATTGTATATTGTGCTCAAGCATCCTATCCTATATACAATGACATTTTTTGGTAAAGAGATGAAATAATGCTTAGGAGAAGTGGTTATATTTTTGCAAGGGAGTATAGGTAAATGATATAAGATCACTCCTTTGAGTCAACATTCCCCTCAGATTTTTTATCACCCTTTTAAGTCTAGTTTTGAACCGATACTAGTTGTGGCTTCAATAAGACCCTCTATGCCACCACTATCTTTAGAGTTAGTGTTGCGGAACCTCGAATATTTCACTACTAAGAATGGATTAGGGTTAGTCAAAGAAACTATCTAAGATTTTCAATCTTTTGAGTAGACTAGTGCCAAATTGACCATAGTGTACCTCAATGATGACCCTAAGAAGTCCATTCATAATGTCCCTATGACCCTAATGTACAATGAAGATCTCAATACCATGCCATCATAAAAATAGAACCCTAGCAAGTTAAGCAACAAAAATTTATAGACCTTGATGTTGTGGAAACTACAAAGACTGGGGATGATATAGTAGAAATAAAGATAGAGGTTTCAAGCAATATTTCAAGTGCACGTGGATGTGATTATGAGCCACCACATCAGGAGCCAGGTTTTAGGGATTGTTTTCTAAATACTGAGCTACAAGGTGATGAGTCGATGGAGGAGGATGACATAGAAGAGATGCCTAAGAATATGCATAACAACCCTCCTCCTCCACATTCTTTGTTGTATATTTTTTCTATCATGGCTCAACTGGATCATTTGGTGCAAGACCCTATACATTTTCAAGCGATGTTGCAAATATACTAGGAACATACTGACATTGTTCTGTTTTTGTCAAAATATATGTAGGAGATAGTAGTGAGGGGACACCATGTATCCAAACATTCCATCGAGGTTGAAGTACATGCACCTCCTCACTTGTAACCCTCTATTGCTAGTGAGTTTCCACTCTCTTGGATGCCACCAACATGTCATGAAACATACTCATTTGAGCTTCAAACCTATTCCACTTCTAATTTGATGTGGATAACGTGCTTGGATTCAAATGAGATTTAGTGAAGGATAATTATGGTGGAGTCTAATCACATGAAAACTTGCAAGTAGAAAATCAGTAGTTACAGGTATAGTCTGTCAAGGTTGAGCAGGCACAAGATATTGAAAGGGAGGCCCGATAATGGGAAAAATCTAAAATTAAATCTATTTGGGTCCAGGTCCAAGGAATGTGGATAAATTTGTGCCAATAGATCCAACCCTATCAAAGGAAGCTCCAACCTACCGACCTATAGAATATGTCGGTTTTGTTTGTACCACTTGGAGGCATCTAAACTAGTGTGCATAATATTTGCAAGAATATGCTTCTATCACTTAGGACCAGGGAAAAGAATTAACAACAATTAATGATTCATGTTCAACCATTGGTGGAGGAGCTCAACATGGCCAAGTCATAGTTTCACCAGGCTACAAAAGGTAGCAAGAAAGTTTTTACAACTATGTAGGATTTGATGGGATTTCTAGCTAAATATAATAAGCCAATGGATGAGTTGAGAGAGCACATTGTTGAACTCAATTTTGAGGTAGCATCGCTTGTCAATCCTTTTGAGAAACATGCCATATATGATGAGATCCAAGCTATGGATGACAAGATGGATTCCCCCCATGAGTCATCCATACAAGAGAAGAAGGTCTTAAGAGACTTTCAACCCACTACCCAGTCTACTTATCTCAAGTTGAACAATTGGATCCATCTGTGAATGTTGAATGTCGGACCTTGGATTAGATGCAGCCAACTGCCCCAAATGATGAGAAATCCTAGAATTTAATTGTTGGTGCTTTTATTTTTCTACATAAATGTTAGGCACAATTGGATAAATATGATTATTTTTATGGACAAGCCCTACAAATTGTCCATGAGTTATCCCTTTCATTGGAAGGATAAATAGAGGAGAAGGGTTGACTTGAGGGTGAGTAAATGGTTGTGGTAAAGGCTTGTTGGCCCCTTCATTTTGGGAGTTGTGAAATACGATATGCATAGGAATGTGTGATAAAGGAGCATATAGATAAATCAAAAGGACTTACAAGAGGAATAAAGGGACACAGAGTAAGTCGACTACAAACAACTAAGATTTGTGGAGTATAATTAATGAGTCGACTTAGATACTAGATCAACACAATCGTACTTATCCTATTTTATGATTGACATGGTCAACATTAGTTAGCTATGGATGCATAAAATCTCTTCGAAGCTAAAGGGAAAGGGTTACACTCTTTTGTTGGTTACTTGGTTGTTAGTTGTTCTTGTTGTTACTAGTTTAAGATCGATTCATGCTGAGTAGATAGTGCTCTAACATGTGTTGCACAAATCTATTGTAAGATCTGACTATGAATGAATAAGGAAGGATTGGGCCCCTACTTTAATTGTTTTTTGTATGTTTGATCTATGGCTCATGGTTACCGTATCTATATTGTGTTTACTTTGCTATGTAATATGTTTATATACCTTTGGTTATGGTTGTGAGTCTGATTATTGTTCTCTTTAGGTCATTCATGTTTTCAAAAGTATAACTTATGGAATTAATATATCAATAGTGAATACAAGATCACATCCATACTATGGTGTCTTCTTATCCATTTAAAGTCTTGGTTGTTCTTTGGGTGAGACCTTATTCCCCTTGGGAAGATTGAAAATGCCATCACATCCAAAATCTAGTGGGAGATTTTGTTGGTAACTTATGAGAAACTTGGTCTCAATCATATGCCAACATTTAAGGCCATGGTTTCAAATAATTTGTAATTGTAACCTCGTAAAATAATAATAAGGATAATAACAACAACATGCTATTAGTAGCACTAGTTTTTAATTCAGGGGTTGATTTTAAGGTTTTTGTTTTGTAACATTACAAATTTTTAAGGCCATGGTTGTAAAAGTTTGTAATTTTAACTTTGAAAAGAAAAAGGTGCTATTGGGAGCACATTTTTTTTATTCAAGGGTTGATTTGGTGTTTTTTATGCAAAAACATGTGTTTTTAGGGCTTGAGTTCTCATTTGAGGTCACAGTTCTCATCAAGTCAATAAATATATTCAGTATGTATGTTAGGTGCATTACCTATGTGTGCCACTTATATCATTTAGGTGAGTATTTTATTTCACAATGTTGAGGTGCTAAAAAACTACTAAATCCGATGAAATCAATAAAACACCTCAATTTTTAATTTCTTCATATGAGGTCCTATGGGTTTGCATCCACTACCAAACATATTATAATGGGGTCACATTTTTAGATTTTAGTGTTAAAAATTTAAATTAATGAAAGTAAAATATAAACTATTAAGTAAATATCAACATTGACTTGAATAATCTAATATTGAAAGTTGAATACAAATCAAAAATCACTGACTAATGACATAGTTTAAAAAATAATTATGATCTTGTTTATGATAAAAGTCATAATCACACTAGACTTCACAAATTATATTGGTAAGTTAATTGGTAATTCACTATGCTAATAATTAACAAGTCACAAGTTTGAATTTGTAGTGAGCATAGAGACACAATTCTGGTACACAAGGGAAAAAATGGGATATAATAGGATGCAAACTAGACAAAATAGAATGTGTGACCTTTTTGCTTCCACCATTTTTCTTCCATTTTGCATCCTTTCTTCCATTTTTCTTCCATTTTGCATCCACAAAATAGGATGTGTGACATGTCACAAAATAGAATGCAAGGTGACACAAAAGAAGATGTAATGTGACTCAATTGAGACTTAATGAAGACATAAAAAAGATGAAAAATGAAAATCTATATAATAAAAAATAGTATGTATGACCAACCAAAAAAAAATATAAAGCAATACATAATAAATAAAAGGTGATGCAAGAAAATGATGCAAGTGAGTAAAAAAAAAAATGCCCCGTATATTGTCCTTTCCCATCTTATAAAAAAAACAAAAACAAAGATAAGGTGCGAAAAAAAAGATGTTGTGGACATGTATTGTAGTAGTGTGTATAATTGCATCATGCATTTATTATAGAAGTAGGGATGACCACAAGATGCATTTGCAAATGTATCAATAACCAATATTTACAATTCAAGAGTATCAAGTAAGCATCCAATAAATCAAAAGTTATGATATCCTCCCCTTTCCAGTCCCAACTCATTCAAGATCTTCCTTATTGGTTCTCCACTAACCAATGATATAAAGTTGATCTACTTGACCAGCCCCAACTAGATAGAAACCCCCTTGCTATCTCCAATTGAATAAAGAGTATAGAGTTAATGCACCTTGCTGTCAACAATTGGTTTAAGGTTTTCCTTTTTGGTTCTAAATAACGAATGGTATAAAGTTAAT
This sequence comes from Picea engelmannii, assembly GCA_009831015.1. Classification (NCBI taxonomy): domain Eukaryota; kingdom Viridiplantae; phylum Streptophyta; class Pinopsida; order Pinales; family Pinaceae; genus Picea; species Picea engelmannii. The sequence continues at coordinate 413 of ML814232.1, read as the reverse complement.
ATACCTTTCTATCCAACAACTACTTCGCAAGATTTAGACTTATTACAAGTCCAACAACCCTCACTTGTATTTCAGTAATGAGGATTCATTTTTATCAATTAACATTTAAGAAATGGCTAATTACTTTTTTGAATGATCCATTAATTCAGATTAAGTAAATATTCATTAATTTTGAAAATTTGAAATTATACTTATAATGATATGAAATACTTAATTAAAATTTGTGAGAATTTAAAAATACACTTAAATTTAATTTGAAATTTTTTATTACTTTTGAACTCTTTAATTCTATTATATTATGAAAGTTTGATTAATTCAAAAATATATGATTAATTTTACATCAATAATATACATTTATAAATAAAAAATAGATGACATCTATAAATCTACTTACAATTTTAAATAAAATATAT
>ML814231.1:102928-144068 GCA_009831015.1 Picea engelmannii | reverse complement strand
AATATGATGAGATTGGTTGGCATTATAGTTTGCAATTTCATTCCGCAATGGTATTGTAGAGTTTGTTTATATTTTGATCATGTGTCACTTTAGTTATGATGTCATGTGTTTTTGCATTGATATGAATTAGGTGATGTTGTTAATTTCTTATTTGTTAAAAAGAAAAAAAGAAAAAAAAAATCCTATTGTACTTCGCTATTCATAGACATAACGAAGGGGTCGTCACAGTTAGTTGTGCACTAGGAATGTTTCTAGAGGTCTATCCAAGATAAAAGGAGGAGAATAATGGGCCTTATTCCTTAAATGACACTTTTCAGGCTTAATCTCCATGAACAATGCCTACTAACCACAAACTTTTTATGGCCATGGTGTTGAGCACATCCTAAAATGACCAGAAAATACCCTTGTACATTATCTTTGGCCTACTAAATAGATATAGGTGCCATGATTAAACCACAACACATTCTCTGAATGAAAATATACCTCAGGCCCACGCCATGAATCATTCTTTGGGCCATGATCATGGTTCTTTTAGCATCCAAGTGGGATACGGAAGCCATGACTAGGTTTTATGCACTCGAAATGGTCTTCGAGCTCTAAACATGCCCATGGGGGGGAACAAGGGGCTTGATCCCTAAATAAATATCTTGTAGAGATCTAGTGCTATGGTTTGGGGAGGAAAACACTTGGGCCTCAGGCCCTAGATGTCGCTTCTCGAGCTCAACCATCATGAACAACACATGAAAGAACACAACAAAAACCCTCTCTAGGGGGTGTTATGCATCAAGGCTGGATATGGATGCCATTATATTTTTCACACTGAGGATGGGTTGCAGGGCCTTGAAAATGGTCGAAGAAGGAAAACAAGTGTCTCAAGATATTGTTGAATGATTATCATTGTTGAATTGCAATTGAAAGAATAATTAAAGGGGCACAAACTAGTTTCTATTTGAAGTATATCATTGAAAGCACAAGCATATGTTTGACAACACAGCTATTCCAACGGAGGACGAACACCTTCAGTAACCACTCACACAACCAGATCAAATATCAACACACTGATTTTTTGACATGGTAAAACCCCTACGAGGAAACATCCACAGCCCCAACCAATGTTGCCACTTGGAGCAGTTTATTAATGCAAAAGAAAAATATTGCAAAGAGATTTTACAAGAGAGTTTCTCACAATTGATCATCGGAAAATGACCCTACATGCTCTTTAAATAGAGATCATGTACCAATCGGGTGTTAATCCATGAATTAGTGGCCATTAATATCGAGTAGAATATGAAATGTTGGATCACTCTATGACAAGAAGATATCATGACCATTGAATTTACTAACTACAAATGCATACTAAATAAATACACTAAGAAACACACTTTTACCTAATGGCACGTTAGACCAAGTAGATCTTAACTAACTCCTAAGTGTCTAAATATCCTAACATCCCCCCTTAAGAACAACTTGGGATAGGATTAAAGGATTTACAATAGTGACACAATAGGAGAAGAAAGGAGGCATTAGAGCCTATCCCCCCTTAATGACAACTTCTTGAACTCCTAACATAGATCGAAGTTTGGAAAACCTTACTTAAATAAGAGACTTTGTGAAAATGTCTGCAACTTGATCTTCTGTAGGGAAAAAGAGAACTTCAATAACTTGATCGTGAATGAGCTTTCTGATGAAGTGAATGTGTAGCTCGATGTGTTTGTATGATGATGTTGGCAGCAAGATTGACTCCATACTGTAAGGGAGAAGGGGTTGGTTTACAATCTTCCATGTGAAAGCAACAAAGAAGTTCAGAAGCATACTTAGACTGGGAAATAAAAATTCCTTCATTGGTTTGCAAAACTTGGAGGCCAAGGAAATAGTGCAAAAAGCTTAAGTCTGTCATTTCAAATTTCTTCTTAAGGATGGTTTTCACATGGTTTAAAAGTTTTGAGTCACTACCAGTAAGGATAAGGCCATTGGCATAAAGTACAAGGGTTATGAGATGCCTTCCTACTTTCTTGGTATAGACATTAGGATCAGAATGGCATCTAGAAAATCCGGTTTCAATAAGAATGATGTCCATTTTGGCATACCAAGCTCGGGGAGCTTCTTAAGACCATAAAGAGATTTCTTAAGGAGAAAAACAAGGCTAGAGTCATTTTGTACATAGCTAGGAGGTTGTTCCATGTATATTTCTTCTTGAAAATCCCATGCAAGAAGGTGGATTTAACATCCATCTAATGGACCTCCCATTTATGTGAGGCAATAAGGGAAAGAACAAGGTGAATGGAATTCATTTTGGCTACAGGGGCAAAGGTTTCATTATAGTCAATTCCTTCAACTTGGGAAAATCCTTTGGCAAGTAACTGAGCCTTATGTCTTTCAACACTTCCATCTGATACATACTTAGTTATGTAGACCCATTTACATCTGACGAGTTTTCTTCCTTTTGGAAGAGGTACAAGATCTCAAGTATCATTTTTCATTAAAGAATGATACTCTTCATTCATTGTTGTATCCCAATCAGGATGACCTGGAGCTTCTGCAAATGTCTCTAGATCATGAGTCTCTGAAACTTAATCCAAAAGAGAAGAGGCTTGCTCAAATTGAGAACATGTCTGACATTGATCTGAAGGATCACCAACAAGATCACCGGTTGCTTCTAGTGTTGAACGGGCCCATCTAGGAAGCGGTGGTGTTGGTGTTGGTTCAGTTTCAATGGACTCATATGGAGGAAGGTGAGTAGGCAGAGGTGGATTTTCATCCTCACTATCATCATCTGAAGAAGAAACCAGAAGAGGAATAGAAGAAGGCACAAACGCCAAAGATGGCTCGCGGGTCAGAGAAGGCGCAATCATCGAATTAGGCTCCCAGGCCAAGAGATTTTCATCAAATTTACATCTCTTATAATAATAATTTCATTACAATTTGGTTGAAGAAGTCTATAAACTTTGAATAGATGTCCAAATTGATTTTCTACAAGGGCCTTGTAGGCCAGAAAATTGTCAAAAACTTTGCTCTTAAATTTTCAGTAAACCCAAGTACGTCTGGAAAAGTCATCAATGAAAGTTAAGAAATACTTGCACCCATAAAAGGGAGAAGAAAGTGGACCACACAAGTCACTGTGAATAAGTTGAAAAGGGCCCAAGGTGTGCCAAGAGGCACGTTTGTCAAAATTGTCCCGCTAATGTTTGACGAGAACACAACCAGCACAAACACCATCTCTACATGAAAAAAGAGGAAAACCAGTCACCATCTGTTGACTACATAGTTGTTGCAATGAGCGATAGTTTAGATGACTAAACCACACATGCCAAAGTTTTCTCAAGTCATCGCTATGAACAACAAAAACTAATGGAAAAGATGATGACCCAAAGTTTTCAAACTTGTACAACCTGGTAATATCATCGGCAATTCCAGTTGCAAGAACATGCTTAGTATCTTTCTTTTAGATCCTTGATTACAACTTGGTGAGGTGAAAACTCTATGGTTTTACGTTAAACTGAATGAGTGATTTGATATATTGATACAAGGTTACAACAAAGACTTGGAACACATAATACATCATTGAAATGACCATTGTCTACTTGAATTGTTTCAGATCCTACAACACTAAGAGATATATCATCACCAACAAATATTTTCTTAGTGTTACATTCATTTAGAGAAGAAAATAAGTCTTTATCCTTAGCCATATGATAATATGCTCTAGAATCAATAAGCCACTCATCAAAAGAAGAAGTAGATGTTGCATTGAAGGAGAAACCAGAAGCAAAAAGTGCATGTCCATGAGAAGAAGAAGAAGTAGAATCAATATTGATGTTGTGCATCTTCATCATTGCTTCTAAAGTTGTCATATTCTTGAAACATTTGGACTCATCATGACCATATTTATCACAAAAGTTGCAATGTTTGTCAGTCTTCTTATTTTTAGATTTTGTTCATTTGTCACCATTAGGAGTTGAAGTTGTATGAGTGGGTTTGGGACCATTGTTTTTCTTGTTGTTGTGGAGAGGATGTTTCTTCTTGGGATTCTTGGGTTTATATTTCTATTGAGATACTAAGGATTTGTTGTAGGTACCTATAGTGTTGATCACTCCAAGTTGTACAAGCTTATCTTGCTCTCTAATCAAAGCATCACAAAATGACTCAAGAGTGGGTTTTTTATCAGCTTTCCCTAGAGCCTCTCTCATGGAATAAAAGGTAGATACAAACACAAAATATGCACTACCTAGCTTAGAAAGAATAATATAGATGCAACTCTCTTCCTCCAGCTTTATCTTTTTAGAAACTAATGGATGTGCTTGTTTAACCATTGACAATATAGCAATATTGTCACCCAACCATAGGTTGAAGCCACCCCCGAGCACCTTAACCTTGACAGAGAATGATTCCAAAAGAAAACCAATAACCAACCATGACTAATGCATAAGGATAACCAAGACTGATCAGAAAGTCCAACCATAACCAACAGAAAGTCTGATCCTAGACAAGGAAACCAGATTATGGCAGTTGTCGGCTGCAGCTGCTCCCCAGACTTACGCACTAGCCCAGTTCCTGTAGTGCGCACTTCATCCTAGCTGCAATTCTGAGCAACGTGTACAAAATGAGGTCTGGCTACTTGTATTTATATTGTTTCCTGAGATTTCTGGTCCGACTTCTCATTCTGGAGACTAAATACTTAATATTAATTATTTCCTTGAGCCGACTTGTCTTCTAAGGTTATGTTCAATGCTTTAGGGTTATTTCTTTCTTCCCAGAATATTCTATTCTCATCAAGGTTACATGTGGAGGTAAATACCTCCTACAACTACCATAATATCAACACTCCCTCCTAGATAGGGAGGTATTGAAGGCAATGGTCTTGAGCACAAACATGTGATTCAATCGGTAGCATCATCATAGTCATATAGACTATCTCATGATTAGATCATGAGCACCAACATCACTAACAGTGTCATCCGACAACATCTGCATCATCTCTCGAAACCATACTCCATCTGAGTAATCATACATGATGTTGAATAAGTCACTCTTTCTAAGGAGTGATACAAAAAAAAAGTCTTCTAATCTAGGCATATGTCCTAGAAGAATAAATGTCCTGGACCATTTTCCATCCAGAGAATGTATGTCCATCAATACATTGATCATCCATCTAGCTTATGATCATTTTCAACACTAATGATAGTCTATAAGGCAATCAGAACAATGTCATTCAGTAGAACACAACTGTGTCTATCCATAATAGTACACAACTACAATACAGTGGTACACTACCACATCAAGTAGCACACAGCTACTTGATCAGTGACACATAGTCACAACCAGTGGAACACATCCACCACAGTAGCATACATCTATTGTGCAGAGACATACAATCTCCATAGAAATCATATCATCTGATATCAACCTGCACGGAAAAATAATGTCATGATATAAACTGAATCATCTAGGCCATTCTTCCACTCACATCTGTGAGATCTGGAAGAGCATCTGCCCTCAGAAGGTAAAACATTAGTCCTGAGCTACTGGACTATTCTTCTCAAGCATAGAAGAATAACTTTCCTAATTTCTGGGCCTCGACCATTCACCTATCTGGGCCATTCCTCCGGCACTAAATAAAGTGCAACCTGGAGAGAATGAGTATGCTCTAGGGAATGCCTGTCACTGATTGTTGAACCTAGACCATTCACCTATCTGGGCCATTCCTCCGGCACTAAACAAATTGCAACCTGGAGAGAATGAATCTACCCGAGGGAATGACTGTCTGGACCATTTCCTAAAGAAATGATTGTCCTGCACCAACCTCCAAAATGGACCATTCTTCGAAACTGCTCACAATTGTGAGCTTCGAAAGAATGATGGTCCAGCGTGGTAGACCAGTCTTCTTGAACACTACTGAGAGTGATTGAAAAGAAGAGAGATTGTCCTATACCATTCCCCCACACTGGACACAAGGGGAATCATTCTCTATGGTACTTCAACAATCCATCGAACCATTTTCATTACAAAAATGACCGTTCAATCTGGACCATTTTTCGAACTGGAAAATGCATGTCCGTTAGAAATCTCAAGCCACTTTCTGAACTGGAAAGGAACTGCTCATCCTGAACCATTTTTCGAACTTGAAAAATGATTGTCCATAAATCAATAGCACATCAGTGCTTCCTCCCAACATGGGAGTCATCTCTTACCTTTTAATAAGGAATTCATCTCCACGACCTTCATCTTGTTTCTTGAGTACGCGAACTCTCTCATCTTGGACAGAGGCTTTACCAAAATGTCTGCTATCTGTTCATTTGTGGAGATAGATATTGGAGAATCACTTCTCTTTTCTAGACTTCATCATGGAGAATGTAATGCTCGATTTCAATTTACTTCGGTCTTTCTGGAACACTGGTTTTCTATGAAGGCTTCATATAGCTCTCATCATTATAGTATATCATAGTTGGATTCATATCTTTTGTTTCCTACTAGCTCATAACAACATGGCAAGGCTCAAACTGCAACATATCCAAGTGGTACTTCTTTTGTTATCATAAGATTTTGTCATGGATTAGCAAACCATCATCCTGGAATTTTGAATAACCATTCTGATACAATATCTCTGTTATAGAAATTTTTCACCACGCTTGTGTTGTGCATTGGAGGCTCTTCACCAAGTTGTTTAAATTCATACAAGATCTTCTTCCATCTGCATACAAGTGTCTCTTTCTAGTATACCTCAAAAACCTTGAGGTTTCTCTACATATGCTTCTTGTTCAATTATTTTGTTGAGGAGAACATTCCTTACATTCATCTGATGTAAACTCCAACCCATGGATATTGCAGAAGATATAATGGCTCATGTAGATGTATGTCTGGTTTACTGGAACAAGCAATCATCATAGTCTTCTCCCTCCATCTGGGAGAACCTCTAGTTTTGAATCTCCTAATGCTTCTATTCATAAGTCTTTCATACATTGTTCTTCATCACAACTTTTGTTTCTTCTGCTTGATTGCTTCCAATGGGTTCAAACCAAGCTGGTAGTCTTGTGATTCTTGATATAATGACTGGTTTTTCTAACTTTTCTTTCTCACTTGGAATCTTCATGTTCTTCCTCATGTTTTTCTTTAGCTCTTGGGTCCATGGAGTTTTTTATAGATTCCATGCCCTGAAGTTTCCAACTTTCTTCCTTTCATCATAGGATCATGGATGTGGATGGACAACCAGTGATAATTTAAGGCTTCTTTTCGAAGAAGACTTCTCCTAAAGTCAAATTGAACATGTGTTGTTTTTCATGGTTGTTACCATTGATGGGAACATGGATAGATACTTCATAATCTTCAATGGATCATATTATCTGGGATTAGCTCCCTCCTAATCCTTGCTTCATGTATGAATGCATGCTCTTCTTTTGGAATTAAATAATTGACTCCCTCCATCTAAGAGAGTCCACGCTTTTGTTTGCATCCTTATTGCCTTCTACAAAGTGTCACAAGTCTTTTCCTTTTGATTGTTGACCTCTTTCGATTTTTACTTCTTCTAGGTATCTTCAAGTTTGATTCTGATTTTGACAGTTGCAATAGCTTCCACAAGAATTGTTACCAAGGATTGTCAATGTCCTTCATCTTTCCATGTGCATTGCTTGTCTTAGATTCATCATGATATCAATCCTTATCTTGTTATTCTTCCATAGGTATTGTTTCTCTTTGAACATCTTATCTTCTAAGAAATAGATATGCAAGAAATGTATAGAAACTATGTAAACATGGTATGTACAAGAACTATGAAGAATATTGTTACCTTGTCTTAGAAAAATAAGTTTGTTTTATCCTGCTTGGTCTTCTTTGAGGGTTTCCTTTCTTCGGCAACTGATGCTTCGTGTGTTTCCTTCCTTTTCTTTAGCTCGGGACAATGATTCTTGTGGTGACCATATTTTCGACAGTTGAAGCATTGTATTTTTGACATATCTTTCTCTTGATTTGGCTTCTTCTTTGAGCCAAACTTCCTTTTACTTCTGAAATTCTTGAACCTTGGTGTGAAGGCTTGATCATCGTATTTATTTTGGGGTTTCTCTTTTTCACTAATCCTTGATTCTTCTTGTGCACAGCAAGTCCAGAGTTCTTCAAATGTAGGATACTCCTTCCTTGTGTTCATGTTTGTGGCAAATGCATCCCATGTATTGGGAAGACCATTGAGTACTATATTTACCAGTTCCTTCTCCGAAATGATCTCTTTAATAGCTTGTAGTTGATATCTTAACTGAGATATCCTCACAAAGTATGATGTTATGTTGTCATCATCATTCATTTTCATGTCACAGAGCTCATTCTTCAGACTCATTACCTGTCCAATGTTTCTGACTGAGAAGAGGTTTGTTAGGGCATCGTACATCTTCTTAGATGAATCAAGATGGGATATGTAGGGTATTAGGTGGTATGTTATAGAATCCACTATGATACTCATGGAATTGATGTCATTATCTTTGAACTTCTCCATAACTGCAACGTTTTGAGGTTCCTTCTCTTTTCCTTCTTCAAATTGTGGTTCCATGATCTTTCCTTTCATGATGTCCAACACCTTATTCTTGGAAAGGATGAGGTCAATCCTTGTCTTCCATGCTCTGAAGTTAGAAGCCCCTTTTAACTTTTTTTTTGACTTCATAGAGTAAGTCATAACTGCTTTGACTTGGTCAACCTTTGATTTTGACCAAAAACTCAAACTTGACATCTTGGCTTGCTGAGAATACCAGGAGGTGCACTAGGCTAGGGCACACTAAGCTATCCAAAAATTAGGTCAATATATTCACTCAAGGTACCTCAACAAGAGGGTTAGGGTTTCGTTGTTGCAGCAAAAACCGGTTGCAACTGCAACTGTAACTGAGAAAATCCTCCCAATCTATCTTCCAGTGATTAGACTGTCTGAAGATAGGGTGGGCCCATAACCTGTTAGAAAGTAATGGATGTGATTTTTTAACCATAGACAATATAGAAATATTGTCACCCAACCATAGGTTGAAGCCACCCCCGAGCACCTTAACCTTGACAGAGAATGATTCTGGAAGAAAACCAATAGCCAACCACGGTTAATGCATAAAGATAACCAAGACTGATTAGAAAGTCCAACCATAACCAATAGAAAGTTCGAGCCTAAACCAAGAAACCAGATTGCGGCAGCTGTCGACTGTAGTTGCTCCCCAGACTTGCGCACTAGCCCAATTCCTGTAGTGTGCACTTCTTCCCAGCTACAATTCTGAGCAGTGTGTACAAAATGACGTCTGGCTACTTGTATTTATATTGTTTCCTAAGTTGTATGGGCTGACTTCTCATTTTGGACACTAAATACTTAATATTAATTATTTCCTTGAGTCGACTTGTCTTCTAGGGTTATGTTCAATGCTTTAGGGTTATTTCTTGCTTCCCGAAATATTCTATTTATTGTCAAGGTTACACGTGGAGGTAAATACCTCCCGCAACTACCATAATATCAACATATCTCACATTCTTCACATAAAAATCTGAGTGTTTTAAACTTAGATAGATAGTCTTCAATGCAAGAAAAATCATTTGGACTTAAAGTCAGTATTTGATTTTCTAACTAATGTGCTCGAATAATATTGTTTTTACCAAACATAGATTCAAGTCTTTCCCAAGCTTCATTGGGGTCATTAATTTCTTGAAGGTGGAACCTTAAATCAGGAGAGATGGACATTCTGATCAGTCCATGTGTTTTTCCACTCATATTAGTCCATTTGAATTTCTTATCAGCATCAGTGGGTTCTTTTTCCTTTCCCAAGGTAATCTGGTACAAGCCTTTACTTCTTAATAAATCCTCCATATGGGATTTTCATTGGAAGTAGTTAGTGTTGGTAAGCAAAAGATTACTAGAAGAAGTCATATTAAATTTGCAGATAATATGGATTTAAAAACTGAAATTGATGATCTGGATGGAAATATCTCAAAAAATCAAGCGGTTTAAAAAAAACGGCACTAAAAACGGACTTTGGATGTGAAAGTTGTGCCCTTTTAAAAAAAGGCATAAACAGTAACCAAAGAACCATGTGGTGGTGATACCCCTCCAAATAACCTCACTTTTACAAATCAGTTGTTTTATGAAGTAACTCATTTTTATAAAAAAGAAGTGGGGATCACTTTTACAATGAAGTTACTTTATAAAATAAAGTTGCATGCACAATAAATAACTCTAAAATAAAATATTAAAGCTACTTATAGTGATTTACTTTTATACTTGAAATGAAATACACTTTACAATGGAGCATGAAATTTTTCAAAAAATGTAAAAAAAAGAGAGACTTGAACTCAAGATCTCTTACTTAATAAGGCAACTTTTAACCAAGTGGACTAGCCAAACATATTGTATTGTTTAGCAAGAGGATTGGGCGTGTTGAAAAAGAGAGACTTGAACTCAAGATCTCTTACTTAATAAGGCAACCATTAACCAAGTGGACTAGCAAAACATATTGTATTTTTTTAGCAGGAGAATTGTTGTTGTTGTTGTTGTTGTTGTTGTTGTTTTTGATGGCCTTGGAAAGCATGTTCATAAAAACTTTTTTCACATAAGAAAAAAAAATTGCTTCTCGATGACAACAAGGGTTAGATCTAGATCAGCTTACCCAGAAAATGCACATTTTCCTATATGTTTCTGAATTGCCGAGATTGCACAAGGCACGGGGAAAAGAGAATACACAGATCTAAAAGAGTAGCAACCCGGAAATAAACAATATAAAACCGAAATAATACTCTGCAAAAATTTTAAAATGGCGTACTCATGTTTTATACCTCAGGATCTAGCTGAAATGGTTGTATCTTGGGAAAACGAAAACTTTTTTGAGTGAAACAAAAAGCATTCCTAACTGAAACAACCACTCTGGACGCAATGGAATAGTCCTCTCATCCCATAAATGTACGAAAATGGTAGAAAATGCAGATGAGGAAACTCGGCTTCATGATCTCGATCTACTACAGGAGGGGGTCTTTAAACAGGCTATGATACCATGTTCGACAACACAGGTATTCCAACAGAGGACGAACACCTTCAGTAACCACTCACACAACCATATCAAAGGTTAACACACCGATGTTTTTACGTGGTAAAACCCCTATGGGGAAACATCCACGGCCCCAGCCAACACGACCACTTGGAGTAGTTTATTAATGAAAAAGAAAAGGATTACAGAGAGATTTTACAAGAGAGTTTCTCACAATCAATCATTGAAAAATGACCCTCCATGCTCTTTAAATACAGATCATGGACCAATCGGGTGTTAAGCCACAGATAAATGGTCGTTAAAATTGAGGAGAACATGAATCGCCGGATCACATTATTGCAAGAACATATCGTGATCGTTGGATTTCCTAACTACAAATGCATACTAAAGAAACACACTTTTGCCTAACGACACATTAGACCAAGTAGATCTTAACTAATTCATAAGTGTCTAAATATCCTAACAACATCTAGTCCATTGAGCCAAGTTTTATTTCAAGCATGATTTACATAATAAATCCTTCTCTCACGTGTATTAATCCATATCCATTTCATATATTTGATTTGTTTAGTTTCCAACTCATATGTGTGATTGAATTGGTATTCAAGTTGAAGAGAGCTAAGTATATATACAGGACGGTTTGGTATGAGATATGTCATCCCCTTGTGTTGGCAATGTGTGTTAAAGTCTATTTATTGAAGAAAGATTGATTCATGACACTATTGTTACTGGGAAGAATATAAACATGTCGATGAGAATTTCCTTGTATTGTTTCATTGAGTTGAGTTCTTAGTTGTCCAAGCATGGCATAGTGAGCTAATAGCATTGTTCATTTTTTCTAGAAACAATTCTAGAGACTGAGAATTGTTATCGTAACATGGCGGAGGTTGATCTATTGTTTGCAATAGAAGCAGAGTCACCTAAAATCATTAATGGTTATTATTGGCCTATGGTGCCAAAGCAATAACCAAGCCTTGAACACAAGCCTAAGTAGAGCCTCCATGGCCATAAAGAAATCAAAGAAGCATAGAATTCACCTTGATCATCTTGATAGATTCAATTCAATTGGATATCAACTTACAAAGGAGTTGCACTGAAAACAAATTTCTCAATGACAAAGTATTATCAAATTATTGGTTTTATTGGCCTAATTACTATTGTGTTATTAGTTGTTTGATGTGTGGAAGTTACACCATAGAGAGGGTTGTACCTCTAATCCTAAAGAGTATTTTTGCACTCAAACTTACATCAGGAACAGAGGCTTAGTAGCCACTCTGAAGAAAAAGTTCTCTAAGTCTGAGATCAGAGAAGAGAAATTCAATTCTGTGAGGTATCCATGTTGTTATTATCATTGCATTTGGCAAAGGTTTTACTTATTTTCTCCAATTCGCTCTCTTTGCATTTGTGAGATGAGAAAATAAAAGTCAATTTCTTCAAAATGTATTGAATATCATGGTGCATGTGAAATGTCATATAATAATTACTTAGTAAAAAATCAACATGCATTGGAATTAGTAAGTGCACAAGTTGGGTTCTAAACAATGGTGTTGAGGATCCTTTAACCCTATTATATGTAAATGTCATCATACATTAGACTTTAAACTAAATGTAAAGTGATATATGAATATAAACATGTGTGTTATGAAGTGACCTTAGTGGATGGTTAAGTGGTCCTTGCAACCACCTTAACCATCCTAATCTTGTATAAATACTTAAAGTCAATGGAATAGAAGGTTGGTCCACCCTCCCTTATGATACTTTATGGTGTGTATTATTAGTTTAAATCATGTAATCTTTATTGGCTGAGAGAATTTTGAAGGTGGGCCACTCTTGGGTGGGTGACAACCACATAAGAGAAACCTACAAGAAAAACCAAGCTTTAAATGTCCATGGTTATGGGAAAAATAAAGCCAAAAAAATTAAAAATGACTTCATAGATGAAAATCAATTCTTTTGTCAATCCTACAAAAGAGAACCAATAATGTTTTCTAGAGACGATTGGTTGATAATATAAAAAAATTGTGAAAGATCGTGTCGATCTATATACATTGCATATAAGAGATCATACAACAATGTTATTTGAAACCATTGTGATAAGTGGAAAGAAAACCAATATTAGAGATAATGTTGTGGAGGTAATATAGTCAAGATATATATGATCCTCGTGCAAAGAAATGGTTCTAGAGATAATGTTGGGTCATAAGGTTCTTCGAGCAAACCATTTTCGACAATGAAGACAAAATTCCTTTTCTTACTATTTAACAAGGTTGCCTAGACCGTTCATGATTATTTTTTGTTTGAGTTGTCTCAAACTTGCGAAATAAGTCGACTCCGAAAATTTAGCCCTAGAAGAGTATAATCCTCTTAGAAAACTAATTTCCAATAAGCCCACATATATCCAATGACACTTCATTTCGACATGAATAAGCTTTACACAAAAAGCAAGTGGAAGTCAATGAAGTGAAAAATAGTACTAAAAAGGGAACTTCAACCTCTAACTTGATTTGCGGCCTACATAGTATCTAACTTGAAGGGAATTTTTCAACTAAACATATGTTTTCATGAAAAGGAGAATCGACCAGTGATAATTATAGACTCCTTGGCCACTTAATCCTATTGCAGAGGTGATCGAGTCCATGAAACATAATTTATCAATTGACACACTAGATCGACCTACAAGTTGGGCCCAATGATGCACTAACCCAACTTGCAACAGTTGTAGAGAACTTGAAAATCAATGTGTGCCAAAGTAAATCAAATCAGTTTTTTTGAGATCAATGGTTAGAGAACTGAAAATGGAAGCCATCAAGAACCCATTGTCTAATCAATTGAAGCCCAATGGTGTTAAAGATTTTCCTGAAATAGAGTTCGCTTTTCTAGTAGCAATCTAGTGTGTTCATCATTTATTATTGGTAATATGTATTTCAAACATAAATCCAAAAGGTATAAAATTTGTGTCCAAATATTATGACATGGAGGGCCATGTATCAAGTTCACATGGTGTTTGATATGTCAAACTATGGTCAAGAGTCCAAAGCTCTATCAAGAAAAGAATTGAAATATTAAGCAGACAATCATTATGAAGAAATAAACTATATTTTTTAGTCTTTTATTTTGAGACATATTAGTGTAATGGAGTCAATCTAAGAAGGGGGTTAAATGTGGGTCTTCATATGAAGGCAGGAAATCCCCTACACACCTTGTAATGTAAGTTAGGGCCTCACCAACAAGAGTCTATTTTTAAAAGTTGAGTCTAGTATTGATTCATAGTCAAGACCTTCATGTATGTAGATTTTCAAAGAATTTTGAAAGATTGAAGACTCCAAAGAACCTAAAAAAAATTCAATGAAGCAACGTACGTTTTTTGACAAAGCATCATAATTTTTTCAACAGAGCATCTAAGCATATTGAACACGTGGATACTGAACATTGAGAATGAGCATTGAGTTTAGCATAATTTGATTTGAGCCTTTGATTGAGATTCATTGCAAGACTCTGATTGAGCATTCAAACTTGCAGATATGTCTAATTCTAAGATTCTCACTACATCAACATAATAATAATGCATTCAATAAATCAGAAAATAAACATGGACACCCATAGCAGAATGATGAGATGATGACATAAGAATTAATTGATTAAACCCCTCAAAATACGAAGTGCAAAGCATAATCCCTTGGTTTGTAATCTTGGAAGCCAATCAAATATAGTTATTGGTGTAACAAAGTAAGAGTGATATTGGTGCACTAATGAAGTTGAGCGTAGGACAAGCCACTCATTGCAATGAGGCACTTATTAGATAATGGTATAACAATTGGATCATGGAGACCATTGTCGTTTGGGAAAAAGGAGTTGGAGACTCGTTGCACTGAAGACACCGTAAATATAGAAGACATAGGCCAAAGTGTAGCAGGGTAAGAGGGGAAGGGATGCATTTGAAATGCACACCTTCCCCAACCACACCCACACAACTATTGATATTATGGTAGTTGTGGGAAGTATTAACCTCCATTGTGACCTTTGACAAGATTAGAATATTCTGGAAGCAAGAAAAGAATTAAATATAACCCTAAAAGAGATGCCAGCTAAAGGAAATAATTAATACTAAGTAATTAACACCCAGAATGAAAAGTTGGCCCAGGCAGTCTAGAAGAAGCAGTATAAATACAGGAGGCCGATCTTCATTTTAGCCAGACTTCTCAAAATGACAGAAGTGCACTTGTGCGCACTGCAGAAGTCCAGTCTGTGCGCAAGTTTGAGGAGGAGTTGTTGTCGTCGATCCTGCAATCTATATTCTCGGTATTTATGGGTTGGACTCTCTGATCAGTCTTGGTTATCTTTGCTTGGTGCATTAGCCTTGGTTGGCTATTGATCTTCTACCATAATTCTTCTCTCTGTCAAGGTCAAGGTGCTCGGGGGTGGCATTAGTGCCTATGGTTGGGTGACAATATTTCTATATTCTTTATGGTTAAAAGAGCACATCCAATATTCTAATAGGTTATGGGCCCACACCCCCTTCATTCAGTCTAACCACTGGAAGGGAGATAAGCCATAAGGATACCAAGCTCGTTGAAAAACTGTCGTTAGATTTTCTAGCAGGTGCAGTTACTAAAGCACTATCGCTAGGGTTACTAGTAGGTGCAGTTGCAGAAACCCTAAAACCCTTATCCAATGCCTTATGATGGAACACCTTACTCAAGGAGAAGATATTCAAGTGCGCCCTAGTCCAACACACCTCTTGGCACTCTCAGAAGGAAGAAACGTCAAAGTTGAAATTTTGGGTCAAAGCTTGACCAGTCATCAGTCAACAGAAGTCATGAATGAGAAGACAAATCATCTACACTACTCAACACTCACAAGAATGCTTGAAGATGACATGTGGATAATTCATAGTGGAGCTTCCAAGCATATGACAGGAGATCAAGCCAGACTCTCCAATCTAAATGAAAATAAGACATCATACAAGGTAGAGCTTGGAGACAAAAA
Source organism: Picea engelmannii (assembly GCA_009831015.1). NCBI lineage: Eukaryota > Viridiplantae > Streptophyta > Pinopsida > Pinales > Pinaceae > Picea > Picea engelmannii. The sequence goes on along the minus strand of ML814231.1, from coordinate 128,097 downwards.
CACTTACCCAGTCAAAGGAATTGGTCAAGCCTCCGTGAAGTTGAAAATAGGTAACAATGTTCATTTGAGCAATGTCTTATATGTACCTGGTTTAGAAAAGAATCTTGTATACATATCTTGCCTAGAAGACAAAGGAAACATAATATATTTTTGTAGATGGAAAAGTATTATCTTGGCCTAGAGACTCCAGAATAGAGAATGCTAGATTTATTGGAACCCATGAAGGAAGACTATACAAACTACTAGAACGAAATTATGAATCCCTTCTACATGATGAAGTCAATCCCAATGAACTTTGGCATAGAAGGTATGCTCATATCAACTATCAAGCATTACCATTCCTCAAAAAGATGGTTGAAGGAATACCATAACTACAGTCTACACATAAAGGAATTTGCAAAGGATGTACTCTTGGTAAGAATATCAAGAAACCATTCTCAAGCAGCAATAATATATCTAAGGAAATTCTAGATCTAATACATTCAGATGTTTGTGGTCTGATGCCAGTCAAATCTGTTAGGGTCCTAACCCGCCCATAGGTAGATCAATATATTCGGATGTAATAAAGGTCAATATTAATAAGGCCTTTCAATAAAATAGAATAAGGCAGATGTAAAAAGACCTAATAGAAGCTTCCGCTTCTAGAAAGAGCTTCCTCTAGATGCTTCTCTTGATAGACATATTTAATATAAATAAGGGTCGAGGGTATGAAAACCCTAGCTGGGAGATTATTGTAACAGAGCACTGCTCAACTAGAGGTTGCCCCCTCAAAGAAGCCCGTGAACATTTCTTTCTAAATCAAAGTGCTATTTATGTTGTTGTTCTTATATCATTATTGTGTTATTGTGGAGATTATTGTAACAAAGCGCTACTCGACTGGAGTTTGCCCCCTCGAAGAGGCCCGCGAACATTGCTTTCTGAATCAAAGTGTTATTTCTATTGTTGTTCTTATATCATTACTGTGTTATTATGGAGATTATGCTGGTTGTATTACTATTATTCTACCATTTCTAGCATTTTACTTATGTTATGCATATTTATTATATCCGGTATCTTACAAGTGGTATTAGATCACTTTCCTTGGAAGAAATTGTGGGAATTTTTTTCAGGGTATAGATGTATTCAGGTGTCTTTAAGCCACAGAGATCTTTCGTTACGCGCATAAACCCATGGTTGAGGAATTCATACACGCAGGAAATACAAGTGGTTCTTAAGCGCACATCTGTTGGCCACCCTTGTAACCCCTGTTGGTACCCCTTCGAGTGGTAGCGCATCAGACAGCACCTGTGTATGGATCGGCCTAGATTTCCTGAAGTCCTCTTTAGATAAACCTATCGACCGTCAGACTGCTATAGTGTCACCGAGAACAGCACTCGGGAAGATACTCTCTAGTACTTGGGTAGTCGGGTAGTACGGTCTATCCTCCTTAGTTAGTGCCCTGAGATATTGGGTTGAGTACTACTGTTGGACCCCGCACGTATATCAGAGAGCAATAGCACAGGGAAAACCCTTGTTTGTAGAACCCTTGAATACCTAACCCTTGGGGGACAGAAACATAAACAAATTAAAACAAACTAGATCTATTGCCATGCAACGGTGTTCGAGTTGCCAAGTAAATGCACATTTCTTTCTGGTTAAGCATTTGGAGATTTCATCACTGCAGTATTCTTCAGACCGGAGTATAACTCCACAGGTGTAAAAAAAAAAAAAAACTGGAAATTGTTTCACCATTATTTGAGACCTATTCCATTGGATTCATCTCTTCGCCCTTATCACAGTCATCCATATCATTTTTCGGCAAAATTTTTTACCCCGCCCGCCCCTTTTCAGTTCACCCATCCTCATGGCCCATACCCATAGCCAAGATATGGAAACTCACTTCAACACCTTGCAATCTGGTTTCCTCGAGACCCAAAAAGAAGTGAAACAACTCAGTGCTACTATTGCCTCCATCGATTCATCCATCAATACAACCATAAATACAACCATGCAGTCCTCAAAGGAGGAAGTCAAACAAGAACTGACCACCCAGCTTGAATCTGTCTTTGCATCACTCTGCACCAAACTGAAGATGCCTACAGATGACCCTTTCTCTAAAGCACCTCCAAAGACCAAAGGCGAACATTCCTCTCATTCCCATACCTTTCAGCCCCATCACTTTCAACGTGACCTATGCCTTCCGCGGGTGGATGTGACCAAATTTGATGGCTCGGACCCCACTGGTTGGGTCACCCAAATGGAACATTATTTCCCTTTATACGGCATAACAGATGACTTGGCCAAACTCCGGTATGGTGTTCTCCATCTAGATCAAGAACGTTGGCAATGGTGGCAATGGAAAAAAACTTCCCATCAAGGGTATATTGCTTGGACCCAATTTGTGACTGAGCTTTATGAACGCTTTGACACAAACACCAACCATTTGGGCCATTTGACAAAGTTGAAACAATCTGGAACAGTAGAAGACTTCATAGTTGCCTTTGAGCGCCTGGATTTTCAAACATAGGGCATGATTGATGCTTTCTTTCGAGAGTGTTTTATCAGTGGCCTCAAGGAGGAGATTTGGGCCCATGTCCTCATGGCTTGACCCTCGAGTTGGGTGGAGGCTACTAAAAGAGTTAAAGAAGCACAACAGGTTGTATCCTCTCAAAACTAAAAACCTTCATTTATCCCTCGCCCTAAACCCACCACTCCCACTACTCCCCCCACCCCATTAAAGATCCAAAAATTGACCAGGGCTGAAATGGTCGAACGCCAACTTAAAGGCCTTTGTATAATTGTGATGACAAATATTTCTCGGGCCACAAGTGTAAAGAACAAAAGATTTTTGTGGTCATCTCTGAGGATATTTCGGAAGAGGTTGTTGAAACTCCCCTTGTGTCTGAGTCACCTGAAATCACTGACATAACCCCTCCCTCAGACCCTCCCAAAGTAGAACCCGTCATTTCCCTCAATGCTCTCACTAGCTTCTCCGCTCCCAAACCCTCAAGTTAATCGGTTACTTCAAGCATCGGAAGGTCATCATTCTGGTTGATAGTAGAAGCACCCATAATTTTATTCATCGCTACATTGCCCAAGAAACTCATTGCTACATCCATGATGTCAACAATTTCCAAATCATGATTGCCAATGGTGGTTCCATGAAATGTGGAGGGCGCTATGAAAATGTGTGTATCCAAATCGGTGACTACCACCTAAAATCCCATATATTTTCTATCGACATGGGTGGTTGTGGCATTGTGTTGGGTGCAAACTGGCTAAGAACTTTGCGTCCCATTCTCATGGATATTAAGGCATTAACCATGCAATTAGACCAGGAAGGCCACCAATATAAATTCCAAGGCATCACTGCTAGTTCACCTGAGGTCATTAGTTCCCATCACATGGAAAAGTTGCTCAAAAAAGGTCATTCTAGTGTCATTGCCCAACTCCATGCCATACAAGCAACAGAGACACCCCCGGTGCCGCATGACCTCCAAGCCCTCCTTTCTAAACATCAAATGGTATTTTCCACTCCCCAAGGAATCCCTCCTTCCCGCGGTGTTCATGATCACTCCATTCCCCTTTTGCCCGGAAGCCTTCCTCTCAATATCCGTCCCTATCGCCACCCCTTTTCACAAAAAAATGAAATTGAGAAAATGGTCCAGGAACTCCTTAATGCAGGCGTTATCTGCCCTGGTACGAGTTGTTACCCATGATTTTGCTCATCATGATGGTGTATTAATGATGGTGTACTCAGGCTCTTCATAAGAACTTTCTCCTGAGAAAAGTTACTTTCATCTCTTCCCATAAAACTCATTTTTGAAGAGGGTTCGCAGGCTGCTAAAATATTAGGGTGCGAGAACGACCCATTCTCGCAGGCTTCCTTAAGCCAAGGTGTGAACTTCTCACACTGTGTTGAATAGCTAGGGTGCGAACTCGTCCTAAAGCATGGAAAAAGATGAATTCTCGATGGTTCTAGAAGGGAATCTTCTAGAATAATGGGTTGGCATTCGAATGGTTATCCTTGTACTGGATTCTCTGATATTGTGGGATCATTCTTATCCAAGTAACTATCTCATTCTCTCCTATATATTGAGGGAATTCTCATGGAAAAGGTTAAGCAAGATTCATTGGAGAATTGGTGAAAGAATTGTGTGAAGGACTTAGCTTGAACAGCAGCTTGGAGACTCTAGCAAGTCTATCAAGAGGATTTGATCTTCTTCATGCAAGGATCGAGCAAGTGTGTGTGTTGGAGCCAAGATCCATCGAAAGGAAGCTTGCGACATCAAGGCTATCAGGTTGTAATCTTTACTTTCAATTAATATGATACAGTGGCATGTCCCTTTCCCATAAAGCTATTCTTACTTTATTGTGTAATTCCTTGATCATACACATAAGTTGACAGTTGAATGTATTTTGCTATCTTCACTTTGGTTGGTTTGTGTTGTCTTGATCTTGACCTCACGAGAGCATCGGAGCGAAGCGGGAGCAACAAAGACCCTAGGAAGCGATACTAAGGTATGTTACTTGTTCCTTCCTACTAGCTAATTCAATGGTCAAAACTTAGGGAAAGAGTCATGTCCTGTCTTGTTTTGTTCTAGATCCAGTGGATCTAGAGAGATCTGTTAGTGTCTGGACCTATCGATTAGTCCGATAACAAAATTGGCGACTCCACTAGGGATTATAACCCGTTTTCTCGTGGTTTTTGGTGTTTTTCCTTGGTCATTTGTTCTTGTCTTACCTTTCTCCATTCATATCAATCTCTGAGTCTTCAGGATACCCTGATAGACCCTCTGGGTCCAGAGGCCTCCTCAAATTTTGTGTCTTTTTCCAAAAATTTGACTAGTTTCAGACATTCTCGCACTGCACTTCACAGTAGCCTGCGAGAATCTATAGGGTTCGCACCTTGCTTTTAGGTTCAGTGCGAGGTTCTCGCACTCTGCTCAAAGCCCACCTACGAGAATCACTAATTCTCGCACTGTGCAATATTGCCAGCCTGCGAACTCATTTTTTCAAAATTTTGGATCTGATTTTTTGCATCTTGAATTACCCAGATCAGTTTAGATGCTTAAAAAGAGTCTCTTGGCCCATTTATTGATGTTCTTCTTGTCTTCATTTTCGTGCATGAATAGTCTTAGGATTTCAAAGGCTCTTCCTGTCACTTGTTCTTGACTTTCATTTCTTGACTTTTCTTGGCAAAGCTATACTCTCTGATTTCAGAATCTGAGTGTGCTTGTTTGGTTAAGGACCGGCAATCGGTTGAAAGTTGAGTTTCTTGGTCTTTATCATTTGCTTATTGTTTGAAAGATCACTTTTCTTATGGAATTGAAAAGACTAAATTGGTTTGCTTGTTATTTTTGTTTTCATTGAAAGAGTGGTTTGGGTTTTTATCATTGCTTGTTCATTGGTTTTTTATTTTCTGTACTCTCACTATCATGGTGTGGGTCCTTTTTGAAAAGTGAACAAACGTTTTTCTTTCAAAAAATCATTTTCGTCTTCGAAAACATTGAAAATCAATTGTTGCAATTATTGAAAAATAAGCAATAGAGAATTGTTATTGATGCGTGATTTGTTGCATTTGCATTTTAAAGGAAATTGTGTATTGTAGTTCAAAGTTTGATCCGAAAAATTTCTCTTTCCCTCCCATACATAGGATTCATTGAACGAAAATGGCTATATTTCATTCTCATCCATGCATCATTGGGTCAGAGTCTTAAACAACATCAGTTTCATCTCTGTTTCCTTTGAGTAAACAAAATCTCTTAATAACACTGTGCAATCATAAAATTTAACTAGTAACTCTTTTCTAGGGCTCTATTACACCAACATTTAGCTAGGCTAGCACTTTGGAGTAGGAAGAGAGATACACTCTTCAAAGCACAAAACACACAATAGCATCTTGTGTTAAGGAGTGTTAAATTCCATTTGCAACATCTGGTCCTGGGAAGCATTTCTCACACAAGGTTCAAACACGAGGTCGCATTGATATTGGCAGAGTTACTCACCCTGCTTTGTTGATATCAGTGTAGAGATTGCACGTATTACAGGGATCACTCGAAGGTATACCCACAATGATGAGTGGAAGCCTTTTGAGTTGATTTCAGGCTAGATACCCTGCCCTTGCATGTGGATCGGACTGTCGACTGTCCCCCCAGGCTTTATTGTTGTTGGTGGTAACCTTAGTGGCCTATCTTTCTAGGTTCTTACACGAGGTGACTATGAAGGGGAAAGTCTTCACGGTACCTGGAATTAATGTTGACCAAACTCACTCGGGCTCCTTGGAGGGTATACCCACGATTATGTGTGGGAGCTTGCACCAGGGTGTAAGTCCGTTAAGTAGGTCGTCAGTGTAACTTTTTCACTCTAGCCCAACCCCTTCTCGTCTAATTGTTGGGACGTTGGATTTAATCACCAACTAGTGGCTTCGGAATTAGAAGGTCTTGTTTGCTTGATGATTGCTTCCTAGATTTTGTTTACTATCACGTGTTGTTTGTTTATCGAAGTTGACCATAAGATTTTCTTCGTGAAGTTTGTCACTAATTTACAATAGCTCCTCCACGTCGTTCACGTAGAATGCAGGGTTTATCTCCAGAGCATCTGGACGGTTCTCAAACCTTACCTACAAGTACACCTGAGAGCTTTCCTCGAAAAAGTGAAGTCACGGTCGTCACCACGCCACAAGTGGAATGCACTGGCTCTCTAGAACATTTTCGAATTACAAATACTCGAGAGGACTTTCGACTTCACCGTGATTCTGAGTGACCATTTATGCGACTGAATTCTTCCGGAGACTTAGTTGTTACATCTTCTGGATCACCAGTTGGACCCTTTCCAGGCATAGAAGGCCAAGATCTTTTTTGGTCTACAGGTATTTTCCGACAGGACCTTTTTGGTCCAGGTTCACCTGTGATTTCTGAAATCAACCCACCTATGATCTTCGAAATCTCTAGTCCTGAGACAGTACCGTTGATCACCGCCTATCACTTTACCGTCCCTGCCGAAATGGCCCATCTCACCGATACTATGAGTGTTCCAACCAGGTTCACTGCGGTTAGTCTTGCTCCCATCAACACACCGCGAACGCCCAACGTCACTCTGACACTACCACCCAGATACCGTGCGTTGAATGCTTCCATTCCTACTCCTGCGCAAACACCATCCGGCTCTCCTGGTGGTCCTTCTTCTTCTGGGCACTCTCTTCCCGGTTTTATTCCAACACTCCCTCAATTTCCTTTTGGAGGAACTTCTTCGTCTTCTACTAGCAGTCTTAATCCTAGTGGTACTATTCCGTCATTCACTCCAAATTACCAGTTTTCGGTTGGTGGACAATTTCACCAAGGTGGTATGACTCAACCCCCTCTCAGCGAGCAAATTCCTTTTGGAACGCAAATCCCAATTGGAACACAACCCCCAATTGGAACATTGCCCCCAATTGGAACACCACCTTCGATGGGAGGACCCGACCCCACCTTATTCATCTCTGCATTGCCCAAGAAACTTATTGCTACATCCATGATGTCAACAATTTCCAAATCATGATTGCCAATGGTGGTTCCATGAAATGTGGAGGGCGTTGTGAAAATGTGTGTCTCCAAATCAGTGACTACCACCTAAAATCCCATATATTTTCTATCGACATGGGTGGTTGTGGCATTGTGTTGGGTGAAGACTGGCTAAGAACTTTGGGTCCCATTCTCATGGATTTTAAGGCATTAACCATGCAATTCGACCAGGAAGGCCACCAATATAAATTCCAAGGAATCATTGTTTGTTCACCTGAGGTCATTAGTTCCCATCACATGGAAAAGATGCTCAAAAAAGGTCATTCTGGTGTCATTGCCCAACTCCATGCCATACAAGCAACAGAGACACCCCCGGTGCCGCATGACCTCCAAGCCCTCCTTTCTAAACATCAAATGGTATTTTCCACTCCCCAAGGAATCCCTCCTTCCCGCAGTGTTCATGATCACTCCATTTCCTTGTGCCCGGAAGCCTTCCTCTCAATATCCGTCCCTATCGCCACCCCTTTTCACAAAAAAATGAAATTGAGAAAATAGTCCAGGAACTCCTTAATGCAGGCGTTATCCGCCCTCGTACGAGTTGTTACCCATGATTTTGGTCATCATGATGGTGTACTCAGGCTCTTCATAAGAACTTTCTCCTGAGAAAAGTTACTTTCATCTCTTCCCAGAAAACTCATTTTATAAGAGGGTTCGTAGGCTGCTAATATATTAGGGTGCGAGAACGACCCATTCTCGCAGGCTGCCTTAAGCCAGGGTGCGAACTTCTCGCACTGTGCTGAATAGCTAGGGTGCGAACTCGTCCTAAAGCATGGAAAAAGATGAATTCTCGATGGTTCTAGAAGGGAATCTTCTAGAATAATGGGTTGGATTTCGAATGGTTATCCTTGTACTGGATTCCCTGATATTGTGGGATCATTCTTATCCAAGTAACTATCTCATTCTCTCCTATATATTGAGGGAATTCTCATGGAAAAGGTTAAGCAAGATTCATTGGAGAATTGGTGAAAGAATTGTGTGAAGGAGTTAGCTTGAACAGCAGCTTGGAGACTCTAGCAAGTCTATCAAGAGGATTTGATCTTCTTCATATAAGGATCGAGCGAGTGTGTGTGTTGGAGCCAAGAGCCATCGAAAGGAAGCTTGCGACATCAAGGCTATTAGGTTGTAATCTTTGCTTTCAATTAATATGATACAGTGGCATGTCCCTTTCCCATAAAGCTATTATTACTTTATTGTGTAATTCCTTGATCATACACATAAGTTGACAGTTGAATGTATTTTGCTATCTTCACTTTGGTTGGTTTGTGTTGTCTTGATCTTGATCTCACGAGAGCACCAGAGCGAAGCGGGAGCAATAGAGACCCTAGGAAGTGATACTACTTGGTATGTTACTTGTTCCTTCCTACTAGCTAATTCAATGGTCAAAACTTAGGGAAAGAGTCATGTCCTGTCTTGTTTTGTTCTAGATCCAGGTGGATCTAGGGAGATCTGTTAGTGTCCACACCTACCGATTAGTCTAATAACAAAATTGGCGACTCCACTGGGGATTATAACACGTTTTCTTTGTGGTTTTTGGTATTTTCCTTGGCCATTTGTTCTTGTCTTACCTTTCTCCATTCATATCAATCTCTGAGTCCTCAGGATACCCTGATAGACCCTCTGGGTCTAGAGGCCTCCTCAAATTTTGTGTCTTTTTCCAAAAATTTGACTATTTTTAGACATTCTCGCACTGCACTTCACAGTAGCCTGTGAGAATCTATAGGGTTCGCACCCTGCTTTTAGGTTCAGTGCGAGGTTCTCGCACTTTGCTCAAAGCCCACCTGCGAGAATCACTAATTCTCGCACTGTGCAATATTTCCAGCCTGTGAACTCATTTTTTCAAAATTTTGGATTTGAGTTTTTGCATCTTGAATTTCCCAGATCAGTTTAGATGCTTTAAAAGAGTCTCTTGGACCATTGATTCATGTTCTTCTTGTCTTCATTTTCGTGCACGAATAGTCTTAGGATTTCAAAGGTTCTTCCTGTCACTTGTTCTTGACTTTCATTTGTTGACTTTTCTTGGCAAAGCTATACTCTCTGATTTCAGAATCTAAGTGTGCTTGTTTGGTTAAGGATCGGCAATCAGTTGAAATTTGAGTTTCTTGGTCTTTATCATTTGCTTATTGTTTGAAAGATCACTTTTCTTATGCAATTGAAAAGACTAGATTGGTTTGCTTGTTATTTTTGTTTTCATTGAAAGAGTGGTTTGGGTTTTTATCATTGCTTGTTCATTGGTTTTTTATTTTCTGTACTCTCACTATTATGGTGTGGGTCCTTTTTGAAAAGTGAACAAACGTTTTTATTTCAAAAAATCATTTTCGTCTTCGAAAACATTGAAAATCAAGTGTTGCAATTATTGAAAAAGAAGCAATAGAGAATTGTTATTGATGTGTGATTTGTTGCATTTGCATTTTAAAGGAAATTGTGTCTTGTAGTTCAAAGTTTGATCTAGAAAATTTATCTTTCCCTCCCATACATAGGATTCATTGAACGAAAATGGCTATATTTCATTCGCATCCATGCATAGTTGGGTCAGAGTCTTAAACAACATCAGTTTCATCTTCGTTTCCTTTGAGTAAACAACAGCTCTTAATAACACTGCGCAATCATAAAATTTAACTAGTAACTCTTTTCTAGGGCTCTATTACACCAACATTTAGCTAGGATAGCACTTTGGAGTAGGAAGAGAGATACACTCTTCAAAGCACAAAACACACAATAGCATCTTGTGTTAAGGAGTGTTAAATTCCATTTGCAACATCTGGTCCTGGGCACTCTCTTCCTGGTGGTCCTTCTTCTTCTGGGCACTCTCTTCCTAGTTTTATTCCAACACTCCCTCAATTCTCTTTTGGAGGACCTTCTTCGTCTTCTACTGGCAGTCTTAATCCTAGTGGTGCTATTCCGTCATTCACTCCAAATTACCAGTTTTCGGTTGGTGGACAATTTCACCAAGGTGGTATGACTCAACCCCCTCTCAGCGGGCAAATTCCTTTTGGAACGCAAATCCCAATTGGAACACAACCCCCAATTGGAACATTTCCCCCAATTGGAACACCACCTTCGATGGGAGGACCGACCCCACCTTATGGGCAAAACATACCTCCCTCCTTGGCCCAGTATTGGAATCAGTTGATACAACATCCTCCTCAATCGACTGGGGGGCAGCAGTTCCCAGCTACATCCGTAATACCTCCTAGTATGGGTCAACCATATCCAGGTTCGTTCAATCCCATTTGGGGGGCGAATGCTCAATCTCAAGTCCCAGTTCCAGGGTATAATCCTGTGAGCTACTATCCTCTCCAACCACCACCGAATCTGCCTGGGTCTTCATATTATATGCAGATTGCTTATGGTTCTACTGGTTTGCCGACAGGGCCTCCTCCCCAAAGCCACCAGTACCTGCAGGTGAATGGATAGTTACCCTTTATCGCCACTTTGGATCTTCCGGATTTGTCAAGGATTTTAAATGATCCTACTCGTCACTCTCCCCAATGGCCTGCTATACCAGCCAAGCTTCCATCGGACATTCCTAAACTCGACGGAAAAGTGGGAGAGGATCCAAACAATCACGTTATGACTTTTCACCTATAGTTCTCATCCAACTCGTTGATGGATGACTCTATTCGTTTACGTATTTTTCAACGAACCCTCACAGGTTCTACTGCGAAATGGTATATCGAATTGCCACGAGGTTTCTTCTCTGACTTCAACACCCTAGCTATGTCTTTCCTTACACATTACCAGTTACTGATCCGTTATGATACGGGGACTGAGATTTTGAATTCCTTCAAATAGAACAAAGCCACTCATATATCCGATCACATCCATGAGTTGCGAAGGAGACGACGTCTCATTAAACTTGAGCTCCCCGATCAATTGTTGGCAGAGTGGTTCACAAAATCATTTGTGAATGACATTGGTCGTGACATTTCCATGGGTGGCGTAGTCACGGACGAGCAGGCTATAAGTCGTGCTCAATATATTGACCTCGTTTACTCACAAACGGGAACCCTTTATGATTTACTACCTGACTTACCTCATCCTTCTACTTCCAGCACTTCAACTACTCCAGTTGCCTCGCATGTAGCTGACGGTGTGATTGGTACTTTCCAAGCCCAACCACATTCCGCTTCAAGCACAAACCCCAAATCTGCTTCTTCTAATGTTCAAAATGCTTTGTCTCCTGCCCCTCCCACCGGCAAGACTTCTGAGGTAAATACAGTTCAATCTACCCCTGCCGGTAAAAAGAAATCTAAAAAGGGAAGTGGTAAGAATAAGGAGAGAAAAAATACTCCTCAAGCAGAACAAACCAAAACTACCCCTATTGACAATCGGGATAAGCACAAACCACGATACCCTTGTCTTATCTGTGGTTATGATCACTACACGAAGGATTGTCCACGACGTGTCGAGGTCACTAAGTTCCTTCAAGGAGCTCCAAAACCACTTGCACCGGCCATTTTGTCCCAACCCTTCCTGTCTCAACAACAGGCTCAGTTGGTCATCCATGACCAACCCTCATCTTCTACTACCTCTTATGTTTTGATGTGTACTGGTGATTCTAAGCAGAGCGACGTTTCACTCACCACTCGAGCCAAAGATTATTCTCCCTCTACGGAGAAGGTTGATGATTTACCCCCTTCCTTGGTACAACCCTCTCCCGTGACTCCACCTACCAATAGTCCTCTTCATCTCGAACGACCGAGCCTCGACACAGTTCTGCGACCCCCCCCAAAGGGCGTAGTTCGAAAATTGGATTTCAGTCCTCACGCTCGTGCTGCCCAGAACTACAGCATTGTTGAAGATCTGGCTCAAGCACCTTCTGCGATGTCAACCCTCGAAGTCCTTCAAACTTGTCCCGCACAACGGAAGGAACTGTTGAAAGCTATCAGTGGAATCGATCCGACGGATACAAATTTAATAATCTTTGACTTGGAAGATCACATTCCAAGGTTACCCCCTCAACTTGCGTTCCAGATCCAAGTGGTTGTCTCTGAAAAAAACATTTGTCGAACCATTATCGATGAGGGTGCCTCGACATGTGTTATGTCTCTTGCTTGCTGGAAAGCCATTGGCTCTCCTTCTTTGAATGAATCCCAGAACACTCTTAAAGCCTTCAACGGATCTGGTTTTAAGCCCTACGGTGTCCTTCCTTTGTTGCCCATCATGTTAGAAGGAAAAACAGTCCAATTCGAAGTGGAAGTATTTGACGCTCCCCTTGATTATAATCTTCTGCTTGGCCACAGCTGGATCGATTCCATGCGCGCAGTTGTGTCGACTCTTTTTCATGTGGTACGTTTCCCACATCACAGTCAAGATGTTACCGTCGACCAACTAGCCTTCTTTAATTTCGATACCTGTACTGGCAACGTACCGTTTATTGCTAAAACCCCACCGGGTTATGAGAACGTCGGTGTAGGCCTTCTAAAAGACTCTTCGTTGATGGGTACTTTCCCCATCCCACCGCCTAATGTTCCACGCTCGTCTGTTTCTTCCATCAACATGATCTCCACCTCGCCTCACGAACTTCTTGCGTCTCACGACCCCTGGATAGTACCTGAACCTGGAGATCATCTTCGTTTTGACAACGCAATGCCGTTAAGTCCAGTTGAATTCACTTATCAGGCCATTCAATCGGCAACACCTTCTACCCCCTCTCTTGGTGAGTTGTCTCCCGATCATTTTCGTGTCATTTTTCCCACTGACGAGATGATCATGTCTGTTATGGAAGACACCCCTTGGGATGATGGGCATCATCGTTCCATCCTCTTTCTGGAGCAACATACCCTTGAGAATTATCAACGAACTTCGACCCCGTCGACCATCGTCGTCATCTCCACCATTCCCGAGTCTGCACACGATGTGTTTTCCGAAGGGAACTTAAGCAATATCTCGCCCACGATTCCCCTCGACATATCCGTCAAACCTGGAATCGTTGAAAATGTCCATATTGGAGCTTCGAGTTCTTCTGACGAAATCATCACCTACACATCCCTATTCAAAGAGTTTTGTGATATCTTTGCCTGGAGCTACGAAGAAATGTCGGGTATCGACCCTGAGATTGTGATACATGAGATAAAGACATACCCCGACATTAAACCCGTCCGGCAATGCCTTCGTCCAGTTCACCCACGTAAAGCGGCTACTATCAAGCTCGAAGTCAAGAAACTTCTGAAAGCCAGCTTTATTTATCCGGTGGCTCTCACAGACTGGGTTTCCAATCTTGTCCCGATTGACAAGAAACAAGGCACCATTCGTGTATGTGTTGATTATAGGGATATCAACAAAGCTTGTCCCAAAGACAACTTTCCTACCCCCTTCGTCGATCAGATTGTCGACGATTGCGTCGGAAGTGAAATTTTTTCTCTCATGGATGGTTTCTCCGGGTATAATCAAATCAACATTGTTCCCGAGGATCAACATAAGACTACTTTTATATGTCCTTGGAGTACTTTTGCCTATCGAAAAATTCCTTTCGGTCTCAAGAACGCTGGCGCAACTTTTCAATGCGCTATGTCTTATGCTTTCCATGATATCAAGCACATCGTTCAATCATATTTGAACGATTTACCTGGTCATTCAATGCGCCGAGTTGATCACCCAACCCACCTCTGAGCCATTTTCGTTCGCTGTCAGTTCTACCGTATACGTTTGAATCCTCATAAGTGTGTTTTTTGCGTGGAATCCGTCTGTCTTCTCGGTTTTATCGTTTCGTTTCAAGGGATCCGGGTGGATCCTTTAAAGGTTGAGGCGATCCTTAATCTCCCTCCTCCTTCTACTCTTCGCTAGTTACAAATTTTGCAGAGGAAAACAAACTCTCTTCGTCGTTTTATCCCAAATTATGCTGAGATAACTAGTTGATTTACGCGGCTCTTAAAAAATGGTTCGGAGTTCGTCTGGGATACCATTGCCAACAATGATTTTGAAGCTTAGAAATTGTCCCTAACGTGTGCTCCGCTTCTCTTTCCCCCCGATTACAGTCACGATTATTTCCTCTACCTTGCTGCCTCGGATTACACCATTGGTATGGTTCTCGTCCAAGAGGATGATGCTAACGACGAACATGTTATCTACTACTTGAGTCGCAGTCTAACGCCTACTGAAATCAAGTATTTACATGTCGAGAAATTGGCCTTGGCTGTTGTCCAAGCCGTCCAACGCTTCTGGCACTATATCCTCTCGTGCAAGACTACAGTGATTTCTCACTGCAACCCTATGCAACACATTCTTACACGTCAATTGCTAGGGGGAAAATGTTCCAAATGGATTGTGATACTCCAGGAGTTTGACTTGCAATTCGAATGCGCCAACTCTAAGAAATCCTTAGTCTTTTCTGAGTTGATCTGCGACTTTCCCCATTCTGCAACGGAAAATATAGCAGCCAATTCATTACCCGATGAATCTCTTTTCCTCATTAGCACTGATGATATTTGGTATGGTGATGTCATTATATATCTCCAAACCCAGACTTTCCGGCCAACTTTGTCCAGTACTGAACGACGTCGAATACGATACCAAGCTCGTCAATACATTATCCTCGGGGATACTCTTTATCGTCGAGGGATTGACTCTGTTTTTCGACGTTGTCTAACATTTGACGAAGCTGAGAAAGCTCTGAATGACTGTCATTCTAGATCCTGTGGTGGTCGTATGTCTGGGTATGCTACTGCCCAGAAGATCTTACGAGCAGGGTATTTCTGGCCTTCATTATTTAACGACTGCATAATCGTCGTTCAAAAATGCCATGCTTGTCAGACCTATAATAACAAGATACGGTCACATCATGCTCCTCTTCACCCTGTGGTCTCAGTTGGTCCCTTTGCGAAATGGGGCATCGATTTCATGACATGTCACCCTCACTCGGCCAGGGGGCATGGTTACATCATTGTAGTTGTTGATTACTTTACGAAATGGGCCGAGGCGATGCCGACATTTTAGAACACTGGAAAGGCAGCAACATTATTCATTTTTAATCACGTCATAGCTCGTTTTGGCGTTCCCCAAGCTATCGTCATTGATCACGGTAGCCACTTCAGAAACTTCATGATGTCTGAACTTACAGAAAAGTTGGGTCTTCACCATGATAACTCAACGCCTTATTACCCACAAGCCAACGGCCAAGTCGAAGCGATTAACAAATTTCTCATAACTATGCTCCGACGAATGATAGGGATTCATAAAACAAGTTGGCACACAATGTTGTTTTCAGCATTGTGGGTGTACCGTACATCCGTCAAGTCCGCTACTAGGTTTACACCTTTCCAGTTAGTCTATGGTGTGGAAGCCATTCGCCCGATTGAATGCGAGATACCCTCTTTAAAACTAGTTGTTGAACTCCTACCAAACACTTCTGCTGAGGAAGAATTTCTATTGTATCTTATGCGATTAGACGAAACTCGACGCGATGCCACCCTAGTCATAGAAGCTCAGAAAAAGCGTTTCAAGGCCCAATACGATAAGCATGTCAAGCCTCGCATTTTCTCCGAAAGAGATCTTGTTCTCCTCTATGAACAAGATCGAGATATGTTAGGAGCTAAGAAATTCGAAGCCATGTGGCGAGGTCCTTATATCGTTCGACGAGTTTTGGAAAAAGGAGCTTATGAGTTAATAGATTATGATGGTATCCCTTTGAGTGAACCCAGGAATGGATTGTACTTAAGGAAGTACTATGCATAAAATCATCTGTGCACGAGTACTTGTATTTTTATTGTATCATACTTCTTGTGTGTTACTATAGCTTGTTTTTTTCATTATCTGGTCTCTTCCCTTATGTGACGTTGTGTTTGATTTCCAGATGTCGGAGTCTTCACTACCCTATATTGGCTTCATTGATGGCGCTAGCCATAGTACTCAGAACCTTGCGTCTACTACATGGAAAATTTACACCCCTACAAACAAATTTGTCTCCTTACGAGGTGTGTGTCTTGACCGTACAACCAACAACATTGCAGAGTATAGCGTCGTTATTGAATTATTGGTTGATGCTATCTCGCTCAAAATCCGTCATTTGGTTGTGCGACTC
Organism: Picea engelmannii; assembly: GCA_009831015.1. Lineage (NCBI taxonomy): Eukaryota > Viridiplantae > Streptophyta > Pinopsida > Pinales > Pinaceae > Picea > Picea engelmannii. The sequence continues at coordinate 111,534 of ML814231.1, read as the reverse complement.
GATTTGCAGCTTGTAGTACTACAGTTAAGTAATGTCTATACTATTCGAAGTCCTACTTTGTTACGGGTGTATTTGCGAATTCGCCTCTTGGAACGTTATTTTGATTACATTGAATATCAACATATTCCTAAATGTCTAAATACATTAACAGATGCATTGGCTAATTATGTATTAGACAGGCATTTGAATCATTTATAAATCAATCACATCAATATTCACACAACACATGATAAATCGGTAGAAGTCATCTGTATATATAACGATCAAAAGAGTTTTTTACAAAAAGTTTTGTCCGAAGACCAAAATGTCAAAATCTGAAGCTCATAGCTTCTACAAAGTGATGTCATGGATGACGTTCACGATAACACACGACTGCCCGGGCAACTCTACGGAGTAGTCAACTCATGGACCCTGACACTCCTATAGTATGACGTTGATCGCGTCGTGGAACCTCTTCAAGAGGCATGTCTGGAATATCTGCGGTCAGGCCCTCTAGATTTTGTTCCACTACTTGATAATCCTCGACAAATTGTGGCGTTGCCGCTACCTCTCCTCACCGTTGAATGGGAGAAGTACCAGGAGTTCGATAAGGTCCAACATATGTGTCATCAAAAACGAATTTTGTATTTAGTCTTTGGACGAACATATAAAAAACATTTGAATATGATTAAAATTCACAAAAACATTTAAAAAGAAAAAAAAATGTGTGTACTTCTTACCAAGTTCCCCCCACTGAGCATCCTCTGGAAGTACTAAGTCTGGATCTCCTCAAAAATCCAACCCAGCATAAGCATAATCGTCAACCATCAACATCTGTGTTTGAAGCCAGTCAAAGAAGGTATCATCATACTTGATGATCGGTATAGCTACGTGTCGGGCCATGAGCTGACACCATCTCAGCATTCTTGGATCCTTGGGAGTCGGTAAATTCCCCTCCACCTGCAGCCTCAGTAATGGAACCCTCTCAAGGAAGAAGAACACTAACAAAGATCCGTACCCGAATTGCTTCAGGTTGCCTCGTCTGCATTTGGTCAACTGTCTTTTTATGCTACAAAGCATTGCATCTGCCCAGTTGAAAACCCGAGGTTCAGTACACTCTATCGCATACTAGAAGTAACTCTGTAGCGCCATGTGAGGAGTGGAACTCCCCGCCATCCGAGCTATGGTGAAAACGATAGTACGGAGGGTCAAATCTCGTACCCCCCAAATAGCTACTTTTCTTTTCTTCCTCTCTGCCTCGGGAACACAGTGTATGCGGAAGTACTCACTCATGGGTAGCCCGCCACCTCTTCTACCAGTCAAGCTCACATAGTGCCCACGCCATGACAGTCCAGTCAAAAAGTAAATATCCTCAATATCTAAGGACAGTGTGTGGACCCCCACATGAAATACCTGCTAATCGGGATCCCACATATGCACAAGGTACTCTAATAACCTGACCTGGGCCCTCATGCCCGGGATACGAAAGTACTTCAGAAGGCCACAGTTTCTCAAAGCAGCAATAGTGGGTGAATGATTTTCAGCAATAGCATTGTCTTCTTCATGCTCCCTTTCGTGCCATTCAAGAACCATTTTGATGGCCAATTACCTGCATAAGAAGCACAAAAAGAAGATTAGCAACTCTATTCATTAATTGGTTCTTTTTTCATTGAGTAAAATTTATCAAGAAAATTGTGCTTTGCGGTTCTCGTAGGTGCCCTTTGGGCACAGTGCGAGAACCTCGCAGGCTTCTGTGGGCTCCCCTACGAGAATGACCCATTCTTGCAGGTCCCGTATAGCCCACCTGCAAGAATCGCTGAGCGGAAGTAGGGCTCATAAAACCAACTCAAAAATGAATTTTTAACCAATGAAAATGAAAAATTAAACCATGAAAGAGTAGAGGACAAAGAACCTACCTTACTGTCGTTGACGACTCGACGAATGGATTCTCGAAACTCCCGCAATCTGATGCCGAACTTCGAGGGTAAAATAGGGTTTTTTGGGCTCAAATAGTGGAAAAGTGAAAATGATATGGTAAAAAGAGTTTTACTCATTTTTATTTACTTTTACCATGTTATTTGGTTTTTTAATAATTATTTATTTATTAAAACCTAATCCCTAATGCCCTTTTGAGTGTAAATTTTGCAAGCGTAACGACTTTGATGGTCATGTACCGGGATGCGGACATAATTTTTCTTTTTCCATTGCATGTTTTGATTGTTTTTTATGGTTTTTGTATAAAACCTCGAGTGTGGTCTTTGTCTGTTCTTGCGCTCGAAAATACATGAGAACGTGATTGAGCATACTTTTACCACTTTTTCGGGCCCAACAAGGTTATACGAAAAAGGAACCCCCCTGGAGTCCTCTTTAAGCTCTTTTCAGACCCTCTAAACATGAAAAGATAGCCGAGCGACCTTGCTATTTTCACGCTCGATAAAGTATCTGAAGAAAGCGTCTGGTGAGCGATAATTTATCTTTGTTTTGGTCTATTCAGACTATTTTACAAAAAAGGAACTGAGAGAGTTCTCTTTTAATTGTTTTTCCAGACTCTATAATCATGAAAAACCTTATAGTTTTCTATCTCTAGACTCGTTAAACAAACATTATTGACAAACCCGTAATGGAACCGAACCACTCCTTCTTAGGGTTCGTTACACATACTCCAAAGGACTTATCCAAAGCATAATCTTATATCAACAAGCATATGTTATCCTCCTCAAGCTTGCGTAAAAATAAAGTGGTACTCGCCAGAAATGGTGGGGGGGAATTTGAGAAAGGGATATGTTTTCATCTTCGTATTGATTGGCAGTAAGTGTCGCTCTTGAACATGATACCCCCTATTCATCATTTGAAGCTGGTTTGGGAAATCCATTTGTCTCTCATTCGATTTGCTACAAGGTCATTCTCTGTGTCATCTTTGAGTCAATGATGCCAAATCATTGGTCGTGTCGTTCATATGTTCAAGAGAAGTCCATATGAAACCTCTATTGAGTCGGTCATCTGCAGTTGTCCATTCTCTCTGTGTCGGCCTTCCCTGTGTCCGGTCCAACTTACATCATACTCTGTTTCACCTTCAAAATATGTTACTCATTTTGTTTCATTGATGGGGGATACATCAAGGCCCTCCTGTGACGAGTTTTGTTCCGTCGACTTCAGCTCATTATCCGGAATCAAGACTTAGAAATTATTTGGTACCTTGGAGCTTGCATGCCTCAATAGCATGTTTCCTCGCTTTCGACAGTGGATTTACATCATTGACCCCTGATCGAAAGATTCTATCGGATGTTCGACTTCAACTCATTCATTCACACTCGATGGATTGTACTAGAGTACCTTGAGAGTCATTGACATCAATGGTGATTTCCCTCGCACTTGTTAACGGTTTCATCAATGACCGGTAATCAAGTGGTTTATGTCATGTTCGAATTCAACACATGTAATCACATGGTTAGATTCGTACTTTGGGCAATGAGATTGAAGACCCTGGATATCATCTCTTTGTCCAGGTTGTGATGGAGAATGTATAATCTGTGACACATAGATCCACTGTGTATGTCTCGTGGCTATGTCGTCTCAATTTGAATTTTTTCGCATAGATCCACAGTGTATTCCTGGTGGCTATGCTATATTTTGACGGCATGGATCCACAGTGTATGATTGGTGGCCATGACCCATGTCTACAATTGTCATCCGTCTGTGATCTGAGTATGGGAATGCCTACCTCAGAATTGGTATATATGATATTCTATAGATGCTTGGTTGTTCGCAAGTTTCCGATTAGATGTGCTCCTGGTTTCCGACAGACACATGCAGCTTACAAAGTCTTTCAGTTGTCACCGATTCCAACCTCATACTTTGGGGGGAATTCTGTTACCCATGATTTTGGTCATCATGATGGTGTATTAATGATGGTGTACTCAGGCTCTTCATAAGAACTTTCTCCTGAGAAAAGTTACTTTCATCTCTTCCCAGAAAACTCACTTTTGAAGAGGGTTCGCAGGCTGCTAATATATTAGGGTGCAAGAATGACCCATTCTCGTAGGCTACCTTAAGCCAGGGTGTGAACTTCTCGCACTGTGCTAAATAGCTAGGGTGCGAACTCATCCTAAAGCATGGAAAAAGATGAATTCTTGATGGTTCTAGAAGGGAATCTTCTAGAAGAATGGGTTGGCATTCGAATGGTTATCCTTGTACTGGATTCCCTAATATTGTGGGATCATTCTTATCCAAGTAACTATCTCATTCTCTCCTATATATTGAGAGGAATTCTCATGGAAAAGGTTAAGCAAGATTCATTGGAGAATTGGTGAAAGAATTGTGTGAAGGACTTAGCTTGAACAGGAGCTTGGAGACTCTAGTTAGTCTATCAAGAGGATTTGATCTTCTTCATGCAATGATAGAGCAAGTGTGTGTGTGTTTGAGCCAAGAGCCATCGAAACGAAGTTTGCGACATCAAGGCTATCAGGTTGTAATCTTCACTTTCAATTAATATGATACAGTGGCATGTCCCTTTCCCATAAAGCTACTCTCACTTTATTGTGTAATTCCTTGATCATACACATAAGTTGACAGTTGAATATATCTTGCTATCTTCACTTTGGTTGGTTTGTGTTGTCTTGGTCTTGACCTCACGAGAGCACCGGAGCGAAGCGGGAGCAACAGAGACACTAGGAAGCGATACTAAGGTATGTTACTTGTTCCTTCCTACTAGCTAATTCAATGGTCAAAACTTAGGGAAAAAGTCATGTCTTGTCTTGTTTTGTTCTAGATCCAGGTGGATCTAGGGAGATCTTTTAGTGTCTGCACCTACCGATTAGTCCAATAAAAAAATCATCATTGATCACGGTAGCCACTTTAGGAATTTTATGATGTCCGAACATACTGAAAAACTGGGTCTTCACCATGATAACTCAACGCCCTATTACCCACACGCCAACGGCCAAGTCGAAGCGATTAACAAAGTTCTCATAACTATGCTCCGACGAATGATAGGGATTCATAAAACAAGTTGGCACAAAATGTCGTTTTCGGCATTGTGGGCGTACCGGACATCCGTCAAGTCCGCTACTGGGTTTACACCTTTCCGGTTAGTCTATGGTGTGGAATTCATTCTCCCGATTGAATGTGAGATACCCTCTTTAAAACTAGTTGTTGAACTCCTACCAAACACTTCTGCTGAGGAAGAACGTCTATTGTATCTTATGCGATTAGACGAAACTCGACGCGATGCCACCCTAGTCATAGAAGCTCAGAAAAAACGTGTCAAGGCCTAATATGACAAGCACGTCGAGCCTCGCGTTTTCTCCGAAGGAGATATTGTTCTCCTCTATGAACAATATTGAGATATGTTAGGAGCTGGAAAATTCGAAGTCATGTGGCGAGGTCCTTATATCGTTCGACGAGTTTTGGAAAAATGAGCTTATGAGTTAGTAGATTACGATGGTATCCCTTTGAGTGAACCCAGGAATGGGTTGTACTTGAAGAAGTATTATGCATAAAATCATCTATGCACAAGTACTTGTATTTTTATTGTATCATACTTCTTGTGTGTTACTATAGCTTGCTTTTGTCGTTATTTGGTCTCTGCCCTTATGTAACGTTGTGTTTGATTTCCAAATGTCAGAGTCTTTGCTACCCTATATTGGCTTCGTTGATGGCGATAGCCATAGTACTCAGAACCTTTCTTCCGCTGCATGGGTAATTTACGCCCCTACAAACGAACTTGTCTCCTTACGAGGTGTGTCTCGGCTGTGTGACCAACAACACTGCAGAGTATAGCGTCATTATTGAATTATTGGTTGATGTTATCTGGCTCGAAATCCGTCATTTGGTTGTGCGACTCGATTTGCAGCTTGTAGTACTACAGTTAAGTAATGTCTATACTATTCGAAGTCCTACTTTGTTACAGGTGTATTTGCGAATTCGCCTCTTGGAACATTATTTTGATTACATTGAATATCAACATATTCCTAGATGTCTAAATACATTAACAGATGCATTGGCTAATTATGTATTAGACAGACATTTGAATCATTTATAAATCAATCACATCAATATTCACACAACACATGATAAACCGGTAGAAGTCGTCTGTATATATAACAATCAAAAGAGTTTTTTACAAAAAGTTTTGTCCGAAGACCAAAATGTCAAAATCTGAAGCTCATAGCTTCTACAAAGTGACATCATGGATGACGTTCATGGTAACACACGACTGCCCGGGAAACTCTACGGAGCAGTCGACTCATGGACCCTGACACTCCTACAGTATGACGATGATCGTGTCGTGGAACCTCTTCAAGAAGCATGTCTGGAATATCTGCGGTCAGGCCCTCTAGATTTTGTTCCACTACTTGATAATCCTCGGCATATTGTGGCGTTGACGCTACCTCTCCTCGTCGTTGAATGGGAGAAGTACCAGGAGGTCGATAAGGTCCAACATCTGTGTCATCAAAAACGAATTTCTTATTTAGTCTTTGGACGAACATATAAAAAACATTTGAATATGATTAAAATTCACAAAAACATTTAAAAAGAAAAAAAATGTGTGTACTTCTTACCAAGTTCCCCCCACTGAGCATGCTCTGGCAGTACTAAGTCTGGATCTCCTCGGAAATCCAACCCGGCATAATCATAATCGTCAACCATCAACATATGTGGTTGAAGCCAGTCAAAGAAGGTATCATCATACTTGATGATCGGTCCAGCTACGTGTCGGGCCATGAGCTGACACCATCTCAGCATTCTTGGATCCCTGGGAGCCGGTAAATTCCACTCCACCTGCAGCCTCAGTAATGGAACCCTCTCAAGGAAGAAGGACACTAACAAAGATCCGTACCCGAATTTCTTCAGGTTGTCTCGTCTGCATTTGGTCAACTCTCTTTTTATGCTACGAAGCATTGCATCTGTCCAGCTGAAAACCTGAGGTTCAGTACACTCTATCACATATTGGAAGTAACTCTGTAGCGCCATGTGAGGAGCGAAGCTCCCCGCCATCCGAGCTATGGTGAACAAGATAGTACGGAGGGTCAAATCTCGTACCCCCCAAATAGCTACTTTTCCTTTCTTCCTCTCTGCCTCGGGAACACAGTGTATGCGGTAGTACTCACTCATGGGTAGCCCGCCACCTCTGCTACCAGTCAGGCTCACGTAGTGCCCATGCCGTGACAGTCCAGTCAAAAAGTAAATGTCCTCAATATTTAAGGACAGTGTGTGGACCCCCACATGAAATACCTACTGATCGGGATCCCACATACGCACAAGGTACTCTAATAACCTGACCTGGGCCCTCATGCTCGGGATACGAAAGTACTTCAGAAGGCCGTAGTTTCTCAAAGCAGCAATAGTGGGTGGATGATTTCCAACAATAGCATTGTCTTCTTTGTTCTCCCTTTCACGCCATTCAAGAACCATTTTGATGGCCAATTACCTGCATAAGAAGCACAAAAAGAAGATTAGCAACTCTATTCATGAATTGATTCTCTTTCTTTGAGTAAATTTTTAAAAAACTTTTGTGCTTTGCGATTCTCGCAGGTGCCCTTTGGGCACAGTGCAAGAACCTCGCAGGCTGCTGTGGGATCCCCTGCGAGAATGACCCATTCTCGCAGGTCCCGTGTAGCCCACCTGCGAGAATCGCAGAGCGCAATTAGGGCTCATAAAACCAACTCAAAAATGAATTTTTAACCAATGAAAATGCAAAATTAAACCATGAAAGAGTAAAGGACAAAGAGCCTACCTCACTGTTGCTAACGGCTCGACGAATGGACGCTCGTAACTCCCACAATCTGACGCCGAACTTCGAAGGTAAAAGAGGGGTTTTTGGGCTCAAATAGTGGAAAAGTGAAAATGATATGGTAAAAAGAGTTTTACTCCTTTTTATTTACTTTTACCATGTTATTTGGTTTTTTAGTAATTATTTATTTACTAAACCTTAATCCCTAATTCCCTTTTGAGTGTAACTTTTGCAGGCGTAACGACTTTGATGGTCATGTACCGGGATGCAGACATAATTTTTATTTTTCCATCGCATGTTCTCATTGTTTTTTATGGTTTTTGTACAAAACCTCGAGCATGGTCTTTGTCCGTTCTTGCGCTCGAAAATACATGAGAACACGATTGAGCATACTTTTATCACTTTTTCGGGCTCAACAAGGTTATACGAAAAAGGAACCCCCCTAGAGTCCTCTTTAAGCTCTTTTCAGACTCTCTAAACATGAAAAGATAGCCGAGCGACCTTGCTATTTTCACGCTCGATAAAGTATCTGAAGAAAATGTCTGGTGAGTGATAATTTATATCTTTTTCGGTCTCATCAGACTATTTTACGGAAAAGGAACTGAGAGAGTTATCTTTTAAGTGTTTTTCCAGACTCTATAATCATGAAAAACCTTCGAGTTTTCTATCTCTGGGCTCGTTAAACAAACATTGACAGACCCGTAATGGGACCGAACCACTCCTTCTTAGGGTTCGTTAAAGATACTCCGAAAGACTTATCTGAAGGATAAGCTTATATCAACAAGCATATGTTATCCTCCTCAAGCTTGCGTAAAAATAAAGAGGTACTCGCCAGAAATGGTGGGGGAAAATTTGGGAAAGGGATATGTTTTCATCTTCGTATTGATTGGCAGTA